>WHYT01014269.1:153600-235891 GCA_009806455.1 Tetrax tetrax
CTGGACCCTCTCCAACTGGTCCATGTCCTTCTTATGTTGGGGACTCCAGAACTGGACACAGTACTCCAGGTGGGGTCTCCCCAGGGCAGAGTAGAGGGGCAGAATCACCTCCCTCGACCTGCTGGCCACGCTCCTCTTGATGCAGCCCAGAATGCGGTTGGCCTTCTGAGCCGCAAGGGCGCATTGCCGGCTCATGTTGAGCCTCAGTTCATCACATGTTGTTTTCCACCACTCCTTCCTTCTCAAGAAGAACCCCTCACATTCCTCCTCTGCTCCAGCAGGAATCAGCTGCCCCAGTGGGCCCTCCCTGGGCCACGGTCTCCTTCAGGCATCCACATGCCTCAGCGTGGGGTCCTCCTGCAGGTGGATCCCTGCTCCTCCATGGACCTCCATGGGCTGCAGGGGGACAGCCTGTTCCACCATGGGCTGCACCATGGGTTGCAGGGGAATCTTGGCCAGGAGCAGCATTACTCCTCCCCCTCCTTCTTCACTGACCTTGGTGTCTGCAGCCGTTCCTCTCACCAGAAATTCTTCACAACAGGCTGGCAGACACCTCTCAGGTTCTCTTCACATCTCCTCTCTTCCCTCAACTGTGCCAGGCTGGGCCGCATCAGGCCCAGACAGCTGCCCGTCAGGAGGCCAGAGGGTAAGGGTCGCAAGGGTGAGGGCCTTGCCCTCTCTGCCCCTGCTTCTGCTTCTTCACTTATTTTTTTTTAATTTCTCCTTCCTAAATTAGTTATCAGAGAGGCATTTTCACTGTCACCAGCTGGCTCGGCCCTGGCCGGCAGGGAGGACAAAGGGGAAACTTCTAGCAGCTTGTCACAGAAGCTGCCACTGTAGCCCGCCCCAGATACACAAAACCAGCACATGCAGTCAACTACATCTGGTAAATATAGAACTTTGTAATACTTCTTAAACTGATCTTTGTTATTTCAGATAATTTTGCAAGGTTACTTTGAATTCCAAATCATGTTCCAATGTACTTTCAATCCTTCACAGCTTCATATCATCTGCAAATTTAATAAGTGTACTCTCAGTTCTGTCATTCCTGTCATTAGTGGAAATATTGAAGAGTTGTGGACCCAGGATATACTGAAAACTGTGACATTTAAAATCAAGATATAAAATCTGTCAGCATCTCTCTTGTTTCCCCAGCAAGCTTCCCCTCCCGTTTTAAAAGTCTTTTGTCAAAATTAGTTTTAGAGCTTGGTAGATGTATGCAATACATCTGAACTTGCCTATTAATGTTTTGACGTCTCCCTCAATGAATTTTAGCACTCTACAACACTAGTGTTTAAATCAGCAGTTGCAAGGTGAGCAAAAAGCTCAAGCAAAAGTTCAGAGTTTAACTGCTGTTTATTCTTCCTGCTCAGCCCAGACCTGTACATGATGCATTGGATAGACCTCAGTCTTGCATTCCCAAATCATTCAGTTGCATATGAGCTTATCATTATGTTTGACATCAAGTCTAAATTAGGATAATCAGGATTGCAGTTGCTAATCTAGGCTTCTGAATGATTATAGAAATTCCTGTATTTCCATTACATAGTGGAGCATATTCTAAATTTTCTCCTGAACTAAAGAAAAAAAAAGAAAGAAAGAGTGAATACTAGATTCCAGATCGAAGCAATTAAATAGGAACATTACTTGATCTTGAATTTCAGTGAGTTGTCAGCAACCTTCCATGAAATAAACATAAGAAAACAGAGGAAGTAATACTCTTGAAGACCACTGAGAGCACAAAGCACAGAATATTCTAGGTCTCAAACCATTGCTTTTCTGGAATAATGAACCTGATAATGCAAACAAATTCTACTTGGTAAATAATCCCCTTTCATGTTACTGATGTATCAAGAAATCAAATAATGTAACCACAAAACAGTCAGCAACATTAATCTGGAGGATGCCAGGTGTGAATTACAGGAAAAATTGCAAGATGCACGGTACAAGTGGGCTTAGGGAAGAGTATTAAAACACAAAGGCTTAAGTTTTTAAAAAATGTATCTGTGGGCTACTGCCATTTACATCCTACTCAGCTTGGGAATTAGATCTTGATGATATATGGTAGCTATTAAATTGTGGATAGTAGGGCTATGGTCTGATCCCTACTGGGCCACTAATTGAGTTGTTCTGTATTAATGGATAAATGTTGAATACAGCTATGTAGACTAAAAAAGATCTACAGTTCTCTCTGTGATGGGATAAGCACAGACTCAGAGCAAATTTAGCATTCATTCAGCCTCCTATGGTCCCCATCCTCTGGTAACATTTCAACTACTTTACTAAATTATGACAAATGTTTGAAGCCAAGATATGTGGATAATGAAATTATTTTTTCAAAGTTAATTCCTCCAAAGAATCACCATCTTAAAGGTTGCTGTCAAAAGCAACTGGATTGAATTATGTTACATACTGAGAGAGAAGATGTGTGTGAGAGAAATATGTGATAGATTTTCAATGCAATTTTTTCTTATTCTTAGGTACACTGGATTTGACAATTTGCAGCAGGCAGTTTTCTGTTCTGCTGAGTAGGAACGTGAATGTAGTAATTATTTTAATTATCTTTGCAGCTGTTATCACATTATTGTTATGTATGTGATTATTTTATCTGTACTTTTTAGGGATGGGAGCTCAAATTTGACGTTTCAGAATTATGAAAAATATTATGTGGGAAGAAAACTGAAGAGGTCATCTAATTCAACCTCCTACTCAAAGTAAGGCTATTTTTGAAGTTATATTGCATTCCTTAGGATCTTGTCCAGTCAAGTCTGCTCCAAAGACTGAGATTTTATGATCTCCTGGGGAGGCTGGAGTATGCTTGACCAACCTCGTGGTGAAATTTACTTTTCCTGATATTCAACTGGAATTTGCCATGTTACAACATGCAACTGTTTCTTCTTGTCCTTTCTCTGTGTGCCACTGAAAAAGCTCTTCGTGCTTTAGCATTAATCACTCCAATGGCAGGCCATTGACTCACCTTCAACTTGTCTACTGGGACTTTTCTATAGAGCTTCTGCCTAGTCATTCAGGCCCCAGTCTATTCTACTTTATGGGGCTGTTCCATACGATACTGTTATTTTAACTTTGCTTCCTACTCTATACTAATATTTTGGTGGAATGAAACAGAATGGAAAACACCAAATAAATATATCTTTCAATTTTTCAAAATATGGTGAGAAGGAGTTGTGGATTCTCATTGCATCTTAGTCAAACAGTACAACACATGCAATATTTTTTTTCATTATTTATAGAAAAACGTAATGAGGAGAACACGCCTTTATGTTATTTTTAAGAGGGATGTAGTCTTTGTGTCAGCCCTCTGCACATGTAGTATCCATACTTTAAATACTTTTCTTGGCTATAAAGGTGTAAGTGACTGAATTTCTTACTTTAGTGATGCAATTCCATAATTGTACAAATATTTTTTGTAGAAGAATTGGACTGGAAAATTGAACTGAGCCCAATCTCAATAGTAGGTAGCATCCATCTGATTAAATGTTGATATGTACAATTTTTATGTGTTTATCACAGATACATACATTACTGCTGAGCTAACCTTTTATACAAGCTTCTTTATTTACATGGCACAATTATTATTTCTTTTATAGTATATTGCCCTTTTGAAGGCTTCTTTCCTTGCCTAATCAATTTTAGACATTTCAAGTTTAAATGAAAATGTGTCGTTTATTTGACAATGTAGATGTTGAGCAAGCTGTCTAGACTCACTTTACAGACAATGAAGACAAAAGAGCACTTTCAGAATAGGAATTTTTTGCATACTAAAGTAAATTATAAAATGGATAATTTCTATCCTCTGTGAATTTTTCTCTGCTGCCTGTACAGAGGATTGAAACAGCTAGCTCACATGGAGGTATAGAATTCCATAAAGTTATACCTCCGACCTTCATGGATTACTCTCATATATGCATATATAAAGGTTTTCTCACAACAGATAATCAAGAATATAATAAGGATGCTTACAAATGTGATTGAATGGTATAGACTATGATCCCTTCTACTGATTCTGATTGTCTCTATAGTATTGCCATCTCTGCCACACACAGGAAAAGGTACCTGTCATCAATGTCACAAAACAGCTAGGAAAAAATAAGTAATGGGAAACAAACCCTATTTTGCTTTTCTGAAAATCTTCTCAAGATTTCAAAACTTTCTTTTGCTCCAATGAGAATGTTTACATGTCCTAGTCATAGGTCAGTCATTATTTGCACTCTCAAAATTATTTTGCTGGATCTAAGGAACTTCAGCAAAACTTATTTTCAAAAGTTTTACCCCAAAGGTTTAGATTTTGCTGGATCAATATATTTTGGTGAAAAAAATTCAACCAAGCAAACAAACAAGCAAACACCACTACCCCCTACTATGTTCAGTTCTAATTAGAACTGTACATTTACTTGAACTAGTAAGGATGAAGTTTACTGTAGTATTTTGAGATATTTTGCTGCAAAGATAGATTTTGTACTTTTCTGCCACACAGGTTGCCTGAAGATGAATCAGAGAACTCTCATGTATTACTCTCATGTATTATTCCTACTTGATAACTACACTTCAGTAACAAATCCACTTATTAGGCAAGGACCCCCAAAAGCAAAACAACAAAAAAAACCCCACAATCTGGAACAGCAAAATCACTGAAGAAGAAAAAAAAACCAAACAAACCACAAAACATTGTATTTTCTAGAAAAAGTTATAAAACAAAAAGAAAGGAAGCTTTCCTTCCGTGCCAACACACAATACAGACACCTTGTGCAAACAGGTTTGTTGCACTTCAGTGACAAAAGTAAATTGATAAAACCAACTTTAAGTATGAAATGTCATAAAATTATCCTGAGGTTGTTATAATGCAAAATATTTGTGAATGTCTCTATATGTTTCTCTTTCCCGGTATGATTATGAGTCTAGAGATTGTTAAGATAAAATGTTACAACTTATTCTTAGGTGTTCTGTGATTAATTTTTATTATTCAGCTAAATTTAACACCCTTTCATGTTGCTGATAATTAGTTTCTGCTCAGGTTGCAGACTTTTTTTTTCTTCTTTTTCTTCTTCTTCGTCATCAACGTCTTCATCGTTGTCTTCCTTATTCTGTCTGCCACTTTATCTTGTTGGCTTCAGTGAAACAAAAAAAAAAAAAAAAAAAAAAAAAAGGGGTTTTAACTACTCTGATGGAAACCCACACTCCTCCTGTGGGAAAGGCTTTCCTTTGAATTGAAGGTGCAACACTTAAGCTCTGAAACTGTCACTTTGTGTGCAGAGTTTTGTGAAAGGCAAAACACTTCAAAGAAAGATTTTGGTTTTCTAGTAACTAATAAGGGTACTAACAGAAGTGGCACTTTCCTCCCTTTTATATTTCTTCTACAGAAAGCAAAGTTAATGTTATATATTGCTGTCTTCACATAAATACTTTGCACATGTCACCTTCTAAGAAAATTTTAAGTCATGGCCACAGCCCAACCATTTGTTTTAGCCCTGCAGTGATTCCACTGATGTTGATTAACTCCAGTGCTGCCCATTAGACCTGGTGATGAACAAAATCTCTAAAGACTTCTGATAACAAAAAGTGGCTAAGTCTAGAACATCTACAACTGAGGTCATTCGAAATGAGGAAAATACTGGTCCAAATACAAATCATTCTGGCTTTAGCCAATGGCAAATGGTCAGGTGCTTATTCACTATATTCCATCATCTTCAGTTGTCACATTAAAAAAAAATTTAAAAATCTGAAAATTTGTGAGCTTCCAATGCTGATTAGAAAAGTTGCATACTGAATGTATATCCATTCTGTAGTATTGGAAAAACTAGTGTAAAACTATTAGTGAAAACTGCTTCTGGAGACATAAGTAATAAATGTTATGTTCTTCAGTCTCATTGCACACTTTCCAATACTACCATTTTTAGTCCCATGGCTTTGGGCAGTGACTCAGTGTTAGACATCTGTGTGCACAGCAGTTTACATTTCCAGATGTCCAGAAAGCTCAGTGCTCCTATTCATGCACAATGACGCATAAGTCTAGGACACATTAAACTCACACAGATGCAACAGAGGCATTCCAGCTTATCTGATGGATCATGTTGGTTCTATAACCTCTCTGATATGGGCTGACAGATGCAATCCAACTTTCTTTTTTGCAAATTTATGAAGGAGACTAGTCAGATATAGGGAGAGAAGTGTTACAAAAATCAGATTTGCCTCTCCACTTTCCCAATTTTCAAAAAATTTCTTTCAAAACATTTGTCCCCCTGCTATGCTCAGTTCTTCTCAAGAGATGGTGTGATTCAGAATTAACCTATCTGTATGGAAATGACAAGGTGACAGTCCTAGAACAGAGGTGTCAGGCTGCTCATTCCACTCAACAAAAATCAGTTAACTAAAAAGAATAAGCAACTATAGTAGTCAAAATAAACAGGTCTCTGGTCTTTCTATTTCTACTTTAACTACATGATTACCAGAGCCTATTTTGGTCAAAGATACAGGCATGCTTTGAAATAATTTATTTATGATCAAATTAAGTTATTTTAATTTTGCATTCCTGACAGTCAATGTTTATCTCAAATTCACTTAAATGTTCTTTTCAGAAAGAGGTATAATCTAACCATCTGTCTATCCATCAAACTCCTTAGTACAGCTCACTGTACTACCTGAATCTGAATTTATAGACAAGAAAACTCAAACAATGTATCTATGCAGAAAACAAATAGATGTACTTTCTATCAATATGAGATTAGCTGAGATTCCCATTCAATCCTTACTCTTCCACAGAAACTGCTCAAACTGCCAGTCCTTAACACTGTTGGAATTGTATGGGTTTCCTTATGGACAGCTAGGAGGAGTGGGACAAAATGTGGCAAAGAATGCTAATAGTATCCTGGGCTGCATTAGTAGGAACATTTCTAGCAGGCTGAGGGAGGTGATCCTTCCTCTCGGCTCAGCACTGGTGTGAGAGACTGTGTTGAATGTTTGTCTCAACATTGTCGAAGCATCAAACCACCACCTAAAGAATGGTACATCAGTCAAACCATAGGACTGGAGTCTTCCTGTTTTCCTGCAAGATGATTCCCTTATCTTTCAAGTCAGTCAGGCCACAGGACTGGAAGCTTCCTGTTTTTTCCTCCTATGTTCCCACAAACCTGAACGCAGAGCTGATTCTGCAAAATTTAGCCCTACCCCTACGTGTGAGCCCAGACCCAGGCCAGAAAAACAGAGGGGCCCAGAGATGATATTGGGCATGCGTATCACCGCCAGGTGAGGGGTGCAGCCAAGCAAACCTGCTCTTGGAATATGTGACGTGAATAAGATGAATGATAAAAGAACAGAAACAACCAACGTCGGATGGAACCTTTCCCCCACCAAGTCAACTGTACTGTTGAGACACTGCAGCTCCATGGTGGTAGCTATTGCAACTGAAACTCTTTTCCCCTCTTTCCTTTCTTTCTCTCTTTTCTCTTGCATTTGCAAACTTGTTGTCAGGTTAATAAAGTTACCTGGTGCTTGACTCCATTTTGAGTCTTAATTCTGTTCCCAGGAATATGAACAAAACCACGCTCCGGTGTGTGAGAGGTTGGTCCAGCCGCCCCTAGCCTCCCAGACTCGTCTGAGGTCAGCTAGAACTCAAGGGGGCCTTCCTCTCATCCGAAATCGGAGTGTGACAACTGGTGAGTCCATACCTGGAGTATTGTGTCCAGTTCTGGGCTCTCCAGTACAAGGGTGATACGGAGCTACTGGAGAGAGTCCAGTGAAAGGCCAGTAAACTGTTGAAAGGAGGTTTTCTCTGAATATCTGGGAAGTTTTTAACTGTGAGAGTGACCAAATACTGGTGCAGGTTGCCTAGAAAGGTTGTGGAGTCTCCATCCCTGAAGATATTAAAAAGCCATCTGCATGTGGTTCAGGGCAACCTGCTTGACAGTGCTTGAGGAGCAACTGTTGAGCCAGATGACCTCCAGAGGTCACTTCAAACATCAACCGTTCTGTGATTCAGTGACATGAAACTGTAGGGAAGCTGTCAGTTCAGATCCAACTTATGTCTAGGATGAAGGTGAAAGGCTCAAACATTCCCCATGATTCATACATAACCGTTACACTCAGACATTTTTTTTCAAATGTGCAACATATCTTGATCCATGCTATTGTTGAAGAGATATTTTTATTTGTTTATTTTTTTACTATGTTAGATCAATGAAAAATTGTACATTTAATTAAACTGCAAAAAAAATAATCCAACCACAGCAAAAATTTCGGGATAGGTTCCAATATACTGAGTTAAGATCTGCAGCATAGAATACCACCAATAAACACATTGTTCGAAGGGCACTCTGGTAAGTTGCAAATAGCCTACACTTGCCAAATGTTCATACCACAGATAATGGAGCTTTCAAATCCAGATAGTAGGTACTTTCCCCAGCACTAATTTGTATTTGTAACATTTTCTTTGATATTTTGGAGACAAAACGTCTGCACTGAGGAAATTTTAACACCATTCAGCTGGTGGAAAACCTAAGAACTTTTTGCTGTGACTTTTGGATCTCCTTTCCTAGTAGACCTCCTTCTAAATCATATTCCTTTGCTAATAATGCATGTGGAGGATCAGAATTTCTCCTGTAGGTCAAGCATCCAGAGCAATCAGTATTGTTCCAGCTCCTTTAGCTTCATAGAATCATAGCATCATATAATAGTTTGGGTTTGAAGGGACCTTTAAAGGTCATGTAGTCCAACCCCCCTGCAAGGAGTAGGGACATCTCCAACTAGATCAGGTTGCTCAGAGCCTCATCTGACCTGGCCTTGAATGTTTCCAGGGATGGGGCTTCCACCACCTCTCTGGGCAACCTGTTCCAGTGTTCTACAACCCTCATTGTAAAAAAAATTTCCTAATATCTAATCTAAATCTACCTCCCTCTATTTTCAAACCATTACCCCTTATCCTTTCACAATAGGCCCTGCTGAAGAGTTTCTCCCTGTTTTTCCTATAAGCCCCCTTTAGGTACTGTAAGACTATTATCAGGTCTAATTAGAGCCTCCTCTTCTCCAGGCTGAACAGCCCCAACTCTCTTGGCCTGTCCTGCTAGGAGAAGTGCTCCAGCCCTATTCTGCAGGTGTCTTTACTTTAACTGCTCTGCTTTCACCCATGAGCGTTAGCTGGACATCAAAGATACATAACACAGAATAAAGAAGGGATAGTTTAAGTCATTCTAGATAAGCAGTCTTGAGATATCATCAGAACTAATAGAGTCAAGAACATACTTTAAACAGGGTCCTGAAAGTGCTTCTATATTCAGCTAGATAAGAGTGAAATAGTAATTGCAGGAATTTCACAGTGCATCTATTACTTCAACCAAGTGCTAGCCACAGGGACAAAATTATATGCTTATGTAGGTCAAGGCAATTTCAAAAGGAAATGCTTTATAAAGAGCTGAAAAGCATCATGGGTAATAAAGCAAATTACCATGTCAGTAATCTTAATTAAAATTAGCTGAACTTACAGTGTGGGATAATGGCTGAAGGAAAAAAAAAAAAAAAAAAGAATTATTTATTTAGTGATCTCTTACAAAATTTCATGTATTCATATTTACTCCTTTTCCTTGGATTCATTATTACAGAGCTTGAGATGCCTTCCATGCTAACGGGAATTAAAAATTAGTTTAAACCATGGAATTGGAGATCTTCAAATGAAAGACCAAAACCAGCACAGAGTTTCTTCAGTTATATAATCTTCAGAGTTGGTTTTGATCCTGACAATTACTATGCTAGGTTCAACATCCTCTTATATGTGAGTTCAAAAATCCAGAACCAGAATTACTAGCCTGACTTAAGCTTTATAGTGGGTACAGTGAGAATAAAGAAAAAATGTAATAAGATTCGACCTTACATTTCTGAAAAGAAAAATACAGACTTAATGGATTAGGTGTTTTCCTTTAAAATTCAACTCTTGACTGTACAGATTAGAGACTCAATGCATTATTCTCATGTGTCCACAAGGCAAGGAACAAGTTCAGTAATAGGTCAGATAAGTGATTGTTTTACATAGATAGTCCCCAAACCCTGCCCTAAATCCCTACAAAACAAAATATTTTTTTTGCCTAAAGAGCCTTTTAAAACTGGTGATTAATCTGAATTTTTGGGTATGGAATACATAGTTTAATGATTTTTAAGTGAAAATTAATTTAGGAAACAAAACCACATTCTGACCTGAAACCAATAGGGTTGGTGCTGACCAACCTACATATATTTCTCAAAATCTACTAATTTCTAGCAGGCTCAAACATATCTGAGTTAGACAAGGTAAATTTAGTACCAACATAGGAGTCTCGTCTTGGCAATTATCACTAATGCTGATGAAGAGTGTTACTGTTGCTCATGCTCCCTGTTAAAAAAGCAAGGCAGCTAAAAAGATGTTAAAGGTATCAAATGTGCAAAACAGGTAGAAGCATATCACAAGCAGAATCAAGAAAAAGCTTGTTTTTACATAAAGGAGGTTTTTAAAAATTCCACTTAGAAGAAGAGTGATTGATTTTTTAAATTTTTTCTGGTTAAAGCTTAAATCAAAAAAATATCTTCTGAAAACTCAGCCTGCTCAAAAACCAACCAACGAAACAAACAAAACAAAACAAAATGAGGAGTCCAGATTAACAAAGAGCTAAGGTTAATGAATACAACATTACCCAGCATGCTCTACAAAACTACGAAAATTCAAATTCCTGTTCTGCAAGTTCCAAGGAAGGGATTTAGCCTGGATTTCCTCCAGCAGCATCCTTAAACTAGGTTGAAGAAAAATGTGCTGTGGAAATAGTTTTATTTCATACAGAGATTAAGCATTCACTAGACCAAACTCTCTTTCACTCTAAGAACTTAAAACTGTTGCCTCAGATGTTAGGTAAATAATTACTAGTCTTCAGTGCAAATCAGGTTATAGAGACACTTAAACTTGTGGTCATATGGGACAGCTAACCTCGAGGCAAGCTGTTCTCTTAGTCAACAACTAAGAAAACCATTCCATGTCATGTCTGAAGTCCCTTTCCTATTATTTTTAAACCAGTTTTCTGCCTGTAAAATGTTTCAGTTTCAATGAATCAGCATTTTCCTATGCAGAAAAAGAACTTCCTATAAAATATTTTTAAATCATCCCTATTTTGATGTATTTCAAGCTGTTGAAAAGTAAAGAATCAAAACATCTTTTTTTTTTTTGCTTTACAAAGATAGAGTTTGACAGTACAAGTTTGCTGCTGAAAGGCACTAGTTGTTTGTTAAGACTGGGTCATTTCACTCTCCTGAAATAGGAGTTCTGATGTGAAGTTCCTTCTGGAAAATGTTAACTTGCTCCTTTGTCTGCTTTTCAGAAATGGCATCAAAAAGACTTAACTTGGATGACTTCCGCTTCTACTAATGACACCTTGAAAAAGACTGGGAAGCTTGAAGAAAGGTCAATGATGAAAGAAAAATCCTGTTTTGCATATGTAAAACTTCTTCCAGGCACCGTATGACAATAAAAATAACAGGTTTTAATTTATAAAAGTATATAATGGAAAATGTGTATTGGCTCAAGACCTTGCAGAAACCAAAGCAATCAGATTGTTTATTGCAGGTGTTCTTGGTGAGCAGTTTCTCCACTCATAACCTATGAGTTAAAAAGTTTAAAAATAACCAGAGTGTTATTTCTTTTATTAAAAGAAATTAACTTGGTAAAACAGAATAAAATACTAGCAGGAAGTGTGGTTACCACAGCCAGAGTAGTCTGCCAACATTCCCAGACCCAGTCATTTTACAAATCTACCTGTGAGGCTGATGGGGTGCTAGCTCCTGCCTTTATCCACTTTTTCTTTTTTTTTTAACTCCCTCTTCATTTTGCAATCAAATTTCTCAATAAATTACAGGTGTGTTTTTGTGTTTGGGGAGGAACTATTCTACTGTGTAAACTAGTTGAAATGATCTCTTGCCAAAGGGAAGGCCATACAGTAATCTGAGATGTAGGCTTCAGTTTTTAGTGTCTTTATGCCAAGAAGTATCAGTCCCTAGACTCAGTCACACGCATACCTCACTTTACAATTCCCACCAATCTCTGTGGATTGTCCTGAGAAAGCCTTTTCCATGTATCATTTCTATGGAGAATAATCAGCATAATTCACCTGGACACTCACAAGTCCATGGAGCTGGATGGGATCCACCTAAGAGTACTGAGGGAACTTGCAGAGGAACTTGCCAAGCCACTCTCCATCATCTGTCAGCAGTCCTGACTAACAGGGGAGGTCCTAGGCGACCGGAAGCTTGCCAACGTGATGCCCATCTACAATAAGGGCCAGAAGGAAGATCTGGGGAACTACTGGCCTGTCAGCCTGATCTCAGTGCCAGGGAAGATTATGCATTTTGAGTGCCCTCACTGGGCATGTGCAGGTCAACTGGGGGATCAGGCTCAGCCAGCGTGGGTTCATGAATGGCGGATCCTACTTGACCAACCTGATTTCTTTCTATGACCGGGTGACCCATCTAGCGGATGAGGGAAAGGCTCTGAATCTTATCTACCTGACTTTAGTAAAGCCTTTGACACTGTCTCCCACAGCGTTCTTCTAGAGAAGCTGGCGGCTCATGGCTTACACAAGTGTACTGTTCGCTCGCTAAAAATTGGCTGGAAGGCCGAGCCCAGAGAGTTGTGGTGAATGGAGTTAAAAAGTTGGTGGCCAGTCACAAGCAGTGTTCCTCAGGGCTCAGTTTTGGGGCCAGTCTTGTTTAATATCTTTATCAATCATCTGGATGAGGGGATTCAGCACTCCCTCAGTAAGTTTGCATATGACACCAAATTGGGCTGGAGTGTCAATCTGCTCGAGGGTAGTTAGGCTGTGCAAAGGGATCTGGACAGGCTGGATTGATGGCCCAAGGTCAAATGTATGAGATTCAACAAGGCCAAGTGCCAGATCTTGCACTTTGGTCACAACAATCCCATGCAACGCTACAGGCTTGGGGAACAGTGGCTGGAAAGCTGCCTGGCAGTACCTGGGGGTACTGATTGACAGCTGGAGCCAGCTGAACATAATCCAGCAGTGTGCCCAGGTGGCCAAGAAGGCCATCAGAAGCCTGACTTGTATCAGGAACAGTGTGGCCAGCAGGAGTAGGGAAGTGATTGTGCCCCTGTACTCAACATTGGTGAGGCTGCACTTCAAATACTGTGTGCAGTTTTGAGCCCCTCAGTACAAGAAGGACACTGAGTTGCTGGAGTGCATCCAGAGAAGGGCAACGAGGCTGGTGAGGGGTCTGGAGCTCAAGTCTTCTGAGGAGCAGCTGAGGGAACTGGAATTGTTTAGTCTGGAGAAGAGGAGGCTGAGGGAAGACCTTGTAGCTCTCTACAAGTACCTGAAAGGAGGTTGTAGTGAGGTGAGTGTTGGTTTCTTCTCACAAGTAACTAGTGATAGGATGAGAGGAAACAGCCTCAAGTTGTGCCAGGGGAGATTTAGGCTGGATATTAGAAAAAATTTCTTGACTGAAAGAGTGGTCAAACATTGGAAGAGGCTGCCCAAGGAAGTGGTGGAGTCACCATCCCTAGAGGTGTTAAAAAACCATGTGGACGTGGCACTTTGGGACACGGTTTAGTAGGCATGCTGGTGTCGGGTTGACGGCTGGACTTGATGATCTTAGAGGTCATTTCCAACCATTATGATTGTATGATTGTATGATTAACTAATTAAAATCATTCCACATTACAGAATAACTCTATCGAATATGGCCATTGTCCCTTTCTACATTGCCTTTATCAGTGCTTCTTAACTCCATACGGCTTCTTAACTCCAGTGTACATTAACTAGGGTGTAATACCAGGCACATTAGACACTAGTCTCTCATGATATCTACCATAGACACGAGAAACAGTGGTCCTCAGATCATTGAACTCGTGATCTGAGAGACCTCAGATTTGACTGCTGGGAGGAGACATTTTTTCACCTCTGATGACCTGTCTCAGCACAGTTAAGCTGATGGCCCAAGGATGTGAGCTCTCTGTAGAGAATCTGGTTATGCTTATGTCACAGCACTTCGAGATCATGTCCTCAGAGAACATGCACTGTCCACACAATCAAACATCCAGTCCGACATTAAAACTTAAAAGTATTTTAACAGAAGAGGCATGCTTTGGTAAAGTGTGTGAGACTTGGCCCACATAGCAGTTCTCTTCATTAACTCACAGATGCTTGATATACCTTTTCTCTAACAGGGATACTTTCTCAGGAAATTAGATTACTCATCTTATTAAACAATAGGGAGCTCTAAAGTGACCTCCCTTCTCCTTCAGCTCTCTAAGTTATATTTCTTATATTTATTGGAAATATTTATTACTATTAAGGGATTTATTCATCTCTCTCTTCCTTAGTACTGAAGAATGCTAACGTGTTTATACACAGTCTGGTGTTATCTTTTTTGAAAAAAATGATAAATGTGAAATTGTAAGCCACTATTGTCTTTAAGCTAAAAGGAAAGAAAGACAAACAAACAAAAAGAAGTGGAAGATGAATCTCCCTCTTAGATTAGTTCTGATGAACTAGGTGGATTCAACCACATTTTGGGAACTTCCACTCTCTTTTGGGCATTGTTGGTGTATTATCAGAAGCACTAGGCTGCTCACAGGTGGAGGAGAAGGAGGCATTCTTCAGTTTCACCTTTCCATCTCAGTAATTAAGAGTGGCAGTTCACTCTGTAATAAGCCAGGCTGTGACAGAAAGAGGCACAGAATGAGGGAATGAACTGTTATTGCATGTTACCTGAACAACTATTGTCTGGTTTGAGCTTGGTGGTGGCCTCTTCTAGCCTGGTTCTACCCTGAGGTTGCCAGCTGCAGCATGCTGAGTTACATTATCAAAGATCAAAAGAGTGTCTGGCTAAATAATACAGTAATCATCCTGTCTTTTGAAGCTGGGATCCATCCTTCAGCTTCACACTGAAGCCACAGCACTTCCAACCTCGTGGTTTTTCCCTTAAGAAGAATTCCAGATACCTCTAGCACTAGGTAATGTCAAGATCTAACTCACTGAACATCCCTTGTTTGTGCTTTGAGTTATTGAGGCTGAAAAGTGTTTGCTGACTCAAATAGCTGTAAATGCTACTGCTATTGGTCTTGAGGCAGTGCTCAAAGCAGCTTCCTGATGACATCACAGCACCACTAAGAAAGAAGCTAAGCACTCAAAATTGTTTAGGAATTCAGAAAGTCTGGCCAGTGCCAGCTTATCACTGAGATAATCTATTCACTGTGCTAACTCAAGTAAAAGGTGGTGATTGATTGCAGCATTTTTTCCTTTATACCAGCAAAGTTCTTTCTGGCTAAATGTGAGAGTATGGCATATACTGATAAATGCGTCCTACATTTAAAGGGTGCAAATGAAGCTGGAACTGAGGCACTTGCTCAAGCCTCTGTAGATGCCAGTTCAGCTCTTCTTTGAGTCTCAGATTTCACTGAGCAGGTCATGCTCCCTCTGTGATTCAGCTCCAACTTGTAAAATAAACATCATAATAACACTAATTTCTTCATACTTTTTGTCTATCTTAATTGCAAAGACTGGATGGGGATGATGTGTGGCTATATCTGCGCAATACTGTAGAACTCAGTAAGGGTCCATAAATGCTACTCTAGTAAAGAAACTCTTTCTTGCAGCCCATTCTTTAGCTCTCAGCACTCTAGTAATAAGTTTTATTTCTTCTGTTATTTCCTTGCCAGGATTTAGGTTCAAGATATCCTATTTCTATTGTGGCAGTTCATGATGCCACAAATATTCCTATTATAGGTAGAGTAGTCCTACTAGAGTAGGACTACTAGAGTAGTTGCTGCCATGGGGCTGATCTCTGAATCCAGGTATTACAGTGAGAGCAAAATAGAGACTTGTTTTCCACCATATTTGTAATGTTTGTTATTGTGTTATTATTCTTAACAGTATTTTATGGGAAGTAGCCAAAAAAATAATCTATTTATTTGGAAATAACCATTTGTGATACTCACTTTTTTTTATCTGGGTAATTTATCTTTCTGCTTTCACCTGGAAGTTGTTTAGCTTGCTCTTCTCTACTAAGCAAAGCTTCTAATTTTTTTTTTTCTTATACTTCATCCAGTGCTAAGGAGACAGCCCAGCTCCTACACCTGACAGAAGATGCAGACCGGAATGATTACAGAAGGTTTATCATTGAAGTTACAGCAAAGCTAGAGTTACTAGGATGTCATTGATCTGTGTGCTCTAGAAAGCCTCAGAATGTCCATGAGAAACCAGCTGAAACAATGTGAAAGTTATGAACTTAAACACTTCTGACTAGTGTTTTAAGCTGAGTGTTTCATAGGCTTATGTGTGTATTAATATAGGATTTAGGAAGGAAAGAGATTTCTCATCATTAACTAATTAGCACTGATTGAAATGTCCCTTCTTAATCGTCATTTACCTGTGGCTAAACAAAATAGGATCACAGAGATAAGGTTAAACTTTAGAACAAAATTAATGGTGCTAATTTTAACTCTTGCTGTTCTTTAATTATTGATATTACTATATTGCTAACCTTAAAGATTAAGACATTTATAAACACATCCCTGTAGATACAGCTGCATATCTCTCTGGGCTTGAGCCAGCTAGCTGAAATTTCTAATTTCACAAAAAGAAAAGCAAACAAAAAATATAATCTGTTAACACAGCTGTCTGAAAAAGTCATATCTAGAAAAGTGAAAATAAAATACATTGCTTCCTAAACCAGGGCAAATTTAAAGCAGTCCCTGTGAAATTCCTCTCTATTGCCCCACAATTCAGAAAGAGAATCTTTTTTTTTTTTTCCAGTAAGCAGGTACAATGTGAGCAAAGGCAATCATCTAAGAAGACTGAGAGTATAAGTTACATTCTATCATACAGCATGTCTTATGAAATTGATGGTATGATGATTTTGAAGCATTTCCACTGACCATGACATCATATTTTTCTGCAGCAGTAAAAATGATTTTCAGTCATATTAAACTGTTCAATTAATCTGGATAAAACCCTGAAAAAGCAAGTATTTCCGTAAATAATTCCCCTGCTTATTTCCAGAATTGACTGTTCTTTACCAGAGCATCTAATGTGCCCTTTAAGTAAAGCAGCTTTGATATTGTGTTGATTATTTTGATATTGTCTGGACAAAAGCAGAATGTAAATATACTGTCCTCATATATCTCGTATGTATATATTATCATTCTGTGGATTAAGTAAAACCATGAGTCAGTGGAAATTCTGAAGGTTATTTTTTATTCTCATTGAACTTCTGCACAGTTCCTCATTCACAGCTTTTAAATTACCATCCAAACATGAAAGTAATCCCTCCCTTTTGCAGATGGAGCTACTAGTGCACAGAGAGGAGCAATTAATCCCAAACTCTCACAAGGCATCAGTATGACAGACCTAGATGCTAGTCATATTGCTGTTCGATAAAGGTAGAACAACTCAACATTAAAGTTAATTTGTTTTTCATTGATACTTGAACTGCAGACACAAAACATGAAAGCTTAGCTGAGTAAACAGACTTGCATATCTAAACTGGTCATCAGTATCTGCAAACATCAGTTAAGATATACAATTCCATATGCAATAGTACAAACAAATAATTTTTAATGCAATGGTTATCAACTAAATTTTTTGTTTCATGTGTTAGCATGAAAAAAATATTAACAGTTTTTTCAAGCCTCTCTGAGAGGCAGGACAAAGATTGGTTGTAAGTGTGTATATATTATAATATCTACCAAAATAAGTACTGCTCACATATCTATTTCTTGAATGTGGTGTTCTTCCAATCTACTGTTGACAGACATTACTTCTGATATCTGTGACAGATATATGCAACAATCACTTTATGGCTATGTCATCAATCAAAAATATGTCCCATTCCATATATAACAATCTTTGGAAATCACTATTATGTTTCATACTTCATCTAGATTTATAAACTTTAATTTCCCTATATGGCTCAGGACACTGTATTAATTTATACAGTTCTTTGTTAGAGTGTTTCCATTAATTTATGGAGTTGCGCTTTCATAAGTGCCTTGAAATTGCTTGTTTAATAGAAAATGTAACTCCTGAAATAAGAGCTTGCATAAATTTCCTTGTTCTGTAAGAGTAAATGTCTCACCTTTTATTATTTTTTTTCCCAGTTACATAAACATGTGAGTTACTTCTATGGCTCAAGGTCTTATTAATAACTAATACACTAAAAACATTAATGTAAATTATGCTGACTGCCCTCAAAATCCCATTTAGTCCACATTTAAAATAGCCAAAAGTTGAATTTGTTAGGATAGCCTTCTGCAAGACTTTTCTTAATTTCAGCTATTTCAAGTCCTTAAGTCTCTCTTATATTTTTGGAATGCTATAGCAATTCTAGTTTAGGACAACACAGTGGGGATCAAGCATAGGAAAATGTCTGTATATTTTTGCTGATAGCTTACATGGTATATTATGCCAAAGATTTGAAGCCCTGAGTTGAAAGTCTCAGAGGGAGAAAAAAAAAAAACAAACAAACAACCACTAACTAGTAAAATAGCTCAAACACTGGTTCATGTTTGTAAAAGAGAAGTGAACGTGATGAAAGACAGAAAGGCAAACCAAACTGGAGTTCCTTGGATTTATTTACACAGTTTACTTTGAAGTATCATGTAGATTTGAATTTCCACTGTCCTGCACTGAGTGTCATCATCTATTCTGTGCAAGGTGAGTGTTAAATATAACAAAAATGCTCTTAGTTTGATTTGGCCATTTTGCACTAGCTCTGAAAGGTAGTTAATGATCACTGATAGTGAAGGGCAATGAAGAAATTAGACATTTCTATTTAAATAACTCATTTGCATTCTGAAAGATGATCTGTCATCAACTTTACAAGCTGCATCTCAATCACTTGTTCTGACTCTGCCGCACCATATTTTTTCATTTTCTTTTTTAGCTCAGGATGAAAGTCAAGACAATTGTGATTTTGTTCTGTGCAGTGCAAAATACTTCAGCAGTAGCTGACATGATTTGAGCTCTCTGTGTGAAGAGAGTGGGAGGAAGGAGGAGGGAGAGGGGAGAAGTTTTGCAGGGAGAGGGAGAGTAGAAGTAATTTTTTTTTTTTTCAGGGAGAGTAGATATTTCTTTATGCTTAAGGACAAAAGAAGAAGAATTAATCATTAATTAAAAATCAATAGACTCTGCTGGTTCATTACTTTAGAAACATCTAGCTACACTGAATTGAAAATATTAATAGCTAGGCTTGAATGAGTTTTAAATGCTATTGCAAATAGTGATAACTAAGGAGATGCATAAAGTATACGGTTTGGAAATATTTTTGTAGGACTTTTTTTTCCAAATCCTTGACACCCCCATCTGAAAAGCATGAATGTAAAACAGCACATGGGGATTCCCTTTGCCCATCTGCATAGGGAACACACTTGGGATATGTGAGTAAAGTGAGGAGTAGTGGTGAAACGTGCTATGCTTTGACAAGCATCAGCCAGCCTAATGGTTCCTGGAAGAGTGTTAGTACTCATGTGTGTTGGGATAGAAGTAGTTCTAGTGTGTGCAGGGATTGAATGGGGATCAGGAAATGGAAAAGGAACATAAAAACCACTTAGAGGTAGGCTGAATCTGACTCATACAACACTGTTGTCTTCCATATGATGTTTTTCTGGATTTTGCTGTTATTTAAAGGAGTGCACTCAGCAGGCTGGCAATTACTTAAAGCTTTGTGTTTATATGTTCTATTTTTTATTTACAGGAGCTTGAGTTGTCTGAATATTTGATAGTCCTGATCCTTTGCATACTGACAGCAGCCACAGGTCAGCTGCTGAGCGGTGACTGTGACGGTAACGTCGGTAACTGTAACAGCTATGAAAAAACTGTTGAGACGTATTATTGCTCTCTCTTTTTGTTCTTGGACTGCTGCTTGTTACTTTTTACATGCCATGATGCATCAAGAATTAAATTGCATATTTTAGGCCATTCCAACATGTAGGGTATTGATTGGGTAAAACTTACACCATTCTAGAAGGTGGAAAACTATTAGAGTTGGGTTAACTATTCTTCATGTACAAGGAATAATTTTCTTTCTTTTTTTTTTTTTTTTCCTTTAACCTTTTCTTTTCTTCCTAGTGAAATGCAGAATGGTAGCTTGTGAATTTCTCCAATTTTTATTATTAAATCTCTGCAATTTCTGTCATACAGGAATGTAATTGGATTAAGCAGTTAGAATGCATTAGCATGGGTTCTTTGTGTAACAGCAAGTTTTCTTGAACCATATCAGATTTGAGGTAGTGGAAGTGTAAAGACTTCATTCAACAGGTTGCTGCACATTATCTTCTGACAGAAAATCCTAATGAACCTCAAAGATGGCAAGCAGCTGCCATCTCCCAAGGTTGGGGTCTTTTGACACAGTATCGGAATGAGACCCCAGAAAATATTTCTAGGAAAGGGATGGTTTATTGATTTATTTAGGTTTTTATTCATTTCACTTTTTCTTGAATAGTTTTCACGTTTCTTCTGAACCATCTTCATATTAAGCTGATGTTCTGTAAAGGAATGATGAAACATGGAAGGATATTAAAGCATATAACAAAGCAAGACATGGAATGGTTGAACGGCAGTGGAGCCAGAAATACAATGCTGCAAATGATCCAGAGGAGAGGTGAGCAAAGCAAAATCTTGAAAACTTATGTTAGAAATAAAACCAGCTAAAGAGTTTAGTCTCTATTTTAGCTCAGTGGTGTTAATAATAAATTATATGACATATTATCCTGTTACTGTAAGAAGCAAATGTGAAACTGAATATGACTGGAGAAACAACATGTTGCTGAATATTACTGATGCAGAAATGACACATGGATCTCCAACTAGGGTCAGTGGGAGCTTGTCTTACTGAGGTGCATAGGCATCTGATCTCTTGCTACAACCAGCATGGCTTCCCAGCCGGGTCTGCTTCATGTTTGGCCACACTGGGCCCTGGCTGTACTGCCTGCACCCACCAGTTGACATGCAACGGATACTGCTGCTGGTGCCAGGTCTTGCTTCTGGTGCCAGGTCTTGCTTCTGGTGCCAAGTTGCTCACATTAGGTGTTTCTTACAGGCTTATAGGAAACTTGCAAAGTATCCAACAGTTTAAGCAATACAGTCCAATGTTTACAACAGGAACTTAAAATGCATGGAGCTTGAAACCATTTTATATCTTACTTGATGTTTGACTTTCATCATAAAACTCTCTGTGGCTCATCTTCCTCTTCTGTAAAATGATGATAATCATTCCAGTATTTCAAATATTAGAAAACCTTTTATGTTGTATATAAGATATTACCATTGATTGTTCTAAAGTATTTATTCCATGAAAAAGTTGGTGTCTTTTTTTACCCCTTGAAGTACAGGGAAGCAGACAGTTCATCAGCTATCTCACTCCACAAAGAGGGAATCATGGAGGTTTTTGCTCAGAGGTTGTCTGTCTATCAGAGCAACTAATAAATTCAACATTTTTTTTATCATATGGCAGCTAAGCCCTGAGAAGAACTTAATGATTTGCAGAAAGTTCCTTCTCTCATTTGAAAAAATGTTCACAAATAAGTCTAGATATGCTAACAAACTATAGTACAATTGCAAATCATTTAAATAATGAAGTTGTCTAAGGTCAGATACCAAAGTGAAGTTGAGAGAAAAAATTGGATTGCAAGAGTAAATACTGTTTCTGTTTAACAGTTCAGACAAATATTTTTGAAGTCTTTATTCTGCTTGAGAAACAAGCTCATAATCAATGAGTTATAAAATTGTATTCTTTAGCTCTGGTGAATAGAATTTAATGGTTATATTTTAACTCTGCAAGGCCGCTGTTTCCTTCTAAAACAGATGTGTCAGGTTTGCCTGGCAAGTTTGCTTGCTAACACATGATTTTTAGAAAATCTGATCAGCTAGTACAGAAAAAAAAAAATTGCCTTCAGATTCCCCTTTTTATGACTGTCATTCTGCAGTATGATCATTATTCGAAGTGCAAAGATAGATGATTTCTGGTTAGCAGTGCTATGACTTTCACAGGTTATATCGGCAAACTCCAGCAAATCTATGTTACAGCTTTTGCTTTGCTGTCATCATGCACTCTAATTTAGGCATTTGGGTATTTGGACCCAAATTAAACTCAGAATAAAAAATTGTACTCTGACAGCTCAGTTGTAATCAAAATATTCTATGTTAAAATAGTAGATTAAAGCTGAGTAAAGTTATATTGCTTGTTTTTTCTGACTGAAAAATTCTTATTACTTGGGAATAGAAACTAGGATCCGTAGTATCAGCAGGTGAATTCTAGCAAAACTATTTGGATTTAGTTAGTACTCCCAAGAAAGGGTCAAGACTAGGACCTTCATCTTCTATTATCTCTGACATTGCCAGCTTCTTATGGCACTGCATATGGCAGATCTGGTTTTCCTCAGAAGAAATATCTAAGATAAGCTGATTAGATATCTACAGAACAGGCTAAGCCATCTACAGTACAAACTAAAGGACTTAATTGTATGATGAAATCTGCATTAAAAAGTTGTAAGAGCTCTCAGCTCACACACAATCTCTCCACAAATTAATCTCCTATCAATGCTATTTAGGAGATTTAGTGTACAGTTGTATTCAAAAGTTACATAGTTACAAGGTTAAAAAGAAATCTAATTAATTCTCTTATTTAATTCCCAAATTTTTGGTATATTTAACCATGAGTGGACATTATGATTTGTGTCACTTTTCTTTGTCTACATTTATTACAATGATGTAATTATTATAATATCCACTATAATTATTATAGTATCCACTAATATTACTACTTCTGCTTTTGCTATTTTTTTAAAAAAGATACTTTAATGAAAAGTAATAGATTCAACATTTAGTACTGAACACTTTTTTTTTTTTTTTTTGTTGGAAGAACTTATAGTGGGTTTCCTTTTTAATCTTATCTAATTTAAACATTTTTGGGTCAAATTTTGAGTTACCTGGGAAAACAAAAGATAATTATGGCAACTCATGCATTTGGACATTTTATTTCCAAAGTTCTGTCACATTTGATCATATATTTCTCTTGTTAGTGCTTTCTGAATTAGAGATGAGCTTGAATCATGAATTTGAACACTCTGAATTATTAGAATGTTTGGGATTTAGCCAAATTTCTGCCCATCACTTAATGCCAAAATGGGGCTGGTTTTAATTTGCTGTACTGAAATTTCTTGTCATAAAACTTTCCCCTTTTGTCTTTCTAGAATCTGCCCAACCGTATTTGAAGTACTGAGGGAGACAAGTAAAAGAAACAGACAGAAGCCATCCAGGTCCAAAGAGGTTTTCCATCACACTTTAAAATTAAGCAACTCAAATTGAGTTTTAATTTACATGTTAGATTTAATATCACACTCATTGCATATTAATTAAATAGCAATGGATCATTTACCAGCTTATTTAATGAGGTGTAACTATGCTACATTTAAAATATACAGACGTTATTATTACACTGTCCTTAAACCTCACTAAATTTGCTTGAATAATTACTAGTGTTTCAACAATATGAGGTAGCTAATGCACATCTACATCAATTCATTGGTGTAATTGATACAAACAAGTATCAAGTCACTTCCAAGAGCTTGTGTTCCTGTCCGTAATCACTGAGAGAATCATACAGTTACGCCTTCCTATTATTTTAAAATCTCTTGAAATTGTGTCAGCACCAAATAAGGAATAAAAATGGCATGAATAAAAATCTAAACATAGTTACATTTAACTTATTTGGAGGTCACCTCGCATGTATGAATAACTGGTGTAATTTTAGTGTGTATTGATTGCTTCTTTACTTATGATTATCGGTAAATTATTAGCAACAGTAAGCACTGTACTACCAACAGTACAAATTACGTCAGTCTGGAGGTGTCACAGATTCAGAATAATGCTACAAACATTGTATGAAACCAGTTTGTACTACTTTTTGACTAGAGATACCAGTAAAATGACTTGTCTCTTCATTTGATTTCCACTGACTGAGGTCTGGGCAGAAAAGTGACACAGAGCAAGTGACATCTTGATTGGTGACTGCTTCCTACTTCATAAGGACAAGCAACTGTCTCACAGCCATACTGTAAATACATTTTCTTCCAAGTGAAGATTGGATTTAAAAAGTCAATCATTTACCAGATATTCATGGCTTGAACTTGGGGGCTTTCACCTACACACCTTTTAACAGTAACTACTGTTAAATACTGTTGTAGTTAAAAGATTACTTTATGTAAACCCCGATCTGGCAGCACCATAGATTTTCTGGTGATGCCAGAGTATTTTAGTATTACCACCTGTCCTGGTTCTGCCTAGAATAGAGTTAATTTTCATCTGAGCTGGGAGAGGAACTGGAGCTGGTGGCACCAGTGTCTGGGGGACACAGCTGGGATAGTATACGAATTAGCCAAGAGCTGGGATAGTTTACCCAAATTGGCCCAAGGGCTGTTCCATACCCTGTGACATCATGCTCAGTATATAAAGTGAGGAGGGTGCTGAGGGGAGGTTTCTGCTGTCTGGGAGGGAGCTGGGCATTGTGGTTGAGTGTGAACTATTGTACTGTAAATTGAATGCTTAAGTTTTTTCTGTTTTTTTTTTTTTGTTTATTTGTTTTCCATCTCTGTTTTCTTTTTCTTCTGTTGTCCTCTTAAACTTTTTTTTAATCTCAACCTGTGAGTTTTGCCTTTTTTTCTTTACCAATTCTTCTCCCTGTTCCAATGGAGGATGGGGGAGTGAGCGAGAGACTGTGTAACTTGGTCCCAAGCAGGGTTAAGCTTAGGTGAGTCACTCTCAGCCAAGGAATAATCTGGTGTCTTGAAAGTTAATTCTTAGACAGGACTCAAAACCCGACGATCAGGCATGATCTAATTAAGAGCAATCAGCCTATTTACTCTCAAAACTTTTAAAGAAGTATGAACAGAAGGAAAGACTTCTTCATATATAGGCCAGAGCTCTGCAGAGAAAAATAGGATGGAATGGATTTAAGGTGTTATCCTGCTGTTTCAGACTTTTGATATAATTTAATGGCTAGGCAGTCTTGCACTCACAAAGTTTTATAAATATTTGAGTTTTTCAAGTAGTTGGTTTATTCTACTACTTAATCAAGGACCTGGAAAATGTTCTCATCTCAACTGGTGAAAATAAATAAAGCTTTCTTTCATGAGTTTAAGTAGTGATTTTTTTCCTGCTCTTTTCAAATTAAACTTATTTTTAGTGAATGGACATCTTCGCCTGCATTACATAGTTAGATCTATCCCAGTTTGTAATCTTTTTAATTATTCAGTGTTTCTAAAACTTATGGCATTAATTTTCCCAGATAATTTATTAGTAATGGGAAGGAGGAAGTAATTTTCTTACCTCTATCTCCACTTTGCGAGAGGTTACAAGTGGAAAAAAAAAAGCAACGAACCCATTTAGTTAAAATGAAGCTAAAACTTCCACCTACATCAGAGGCTTTGAAATGCCTTAAAACTATTAATATTTTTGTTTCATGCTTCTCAATAATGAAGGATGTCTTATATTTTTCCATTTTACAAATGAGAAACTGGGAGAAGGGAGAGAAAAAGGTTTAAGGAGGTTCAAAGTGTCACGTGAGATCAATCAGTCAGTTATGGCCAAGCTTCTAAATATTTATTTATATGTTAATTTGTCTTCATGCTCATAGTTGTATTTTAGAATATAGCTTTATTGTGCAGTGCCATGAATATCAACATACTTGACTAAAACTTTGAGGCAAAATAAAACAAAGGATTTCCTGCCAGCAGCAAATCAGGGGAGAAAATGGCCAGGAGGCCAAATTCTTGCGTAATTTATGACCTGCCCAACATCACAGAACTCAGTGTTGCTGCTTGATGAATGATTTCTATAGTTAATGGAGCTGTACTACTGTAATGAAGGAAAGAAATACGGTCCATTGACTTCCATGGAGTGGCACTGATCATACATTAGTGCAAGTCTAGGGCCCTGTTTTGTGCAAGCTGACCAAGATATTCAAGACCATCTGCTGATTTGTTATATTTCAGTATAAACCACATCAAAACAAAAGGCTATATGAACTAATGTCTTACTTCCAACAATAGACAGTGCCACATATTCAGAGAAAGAAGCAAATTTCAGAAAGAAACAAATCCATTATTACAGGTTAGAAAAGAATTTCCCTTCAGTCTCAGTTCTTATGCCTACTTCTATGTCCAGATTCATGTCTCATACTTTTTTTTATCCACCTAACATAGCAGTTCACCTTCCTCACATATATTTTCCATGTCTTTTTTCTTTTGCACAAACTTGAAACAAGCTCTGAGTATTTGATTGAAGCACATAAATCCTAAATAATTTGGAGGCAACAAGATATTTTAATTAGGGGTGACTGACCTTCTCTCAGTCCTTGTGTCCCACCAGAAATGACCTTCAATTTACAACTTTCTGTTGGCCTTTTCAGTTTGAAAAGCCATTATACATGATCTACTCTCTCTCAGCTTCACAGGTAAACGCTGCCTGTATAAATTGTCTGGGGGAAGCTGGTATTTTGTCACTTTCAGACAGGCTTGGACTTCCTAACAATGACTGACTTGGCATAGAAAATAGGCTAGCTGACACAAAACGACACTCCCAAAGCCATGTCTCAGTATGATAACACTGGAAGTCTTGTTAATGTTGTGTCCAAAAATCTGACAGTTGTTAGGCTATAGGTAAATGAAAACAGCTGCTGATGAGGATGATAAGCCTTGACTCATCTTTCAATTCTGTTGCTTGCCTGAATCTGTTGTTGCTTGCTTTTTACCTTAATGGTAAAGTTTTATGATGGATCTTTAGCTCATAAGACTCATTCTCTGTCTCTGTAACAATTGGAATATATAATTTAATTACACTGTCATTTTATTATTAAAAAAAAAAAAAACAAACCCAACAAAAAACCAACCCAATCCTCAAAAATACCAACCAATCAAACCAGCTTGGAAGGGGCCAGATTATTTAAAATTTTTCACAAATTTTCAAGGCTTAATTTTGAATCTCAGCTTGAGTCAAATGATTGTAGAACACTTCCATTCAAAACATCCAGAGATCCAAACTCAGAAAAACTGAACTCACAAACTGAGTTTTACCCCCAGTAGTTGCCTTTGCCTGTGCTGGACTGCTGTTGGACAACAGAAGCATTTCACATATGCAGGATAACTGAAAGCATTAGGTAAAGCTGCATGAGGGAGACTTGCTGACTTTTCATGTACAATAATACCTTTTTTTTTTATGTTGTGATGCTAAAGTTTGAGTACTTTGCAAACAGCTTCTGTTGTGTAGCTTTCAAGATTACTATACGTCATTTGCTTCGTACAGATAAGGAATAATTTGTGGTAGTTCTTTGTTGATGGCTGGCATATATTGACATTTACCATTTGAGTATGATCTAATATAAATATGATCTAATGATCTATATTCATACACTAATTCAATAGTATATGAATCAGAACTTTCTCCAGAATTGTGATAAAAGATTTTCAATGCTCTATTATCAGAACTGCCATGCACTAAAGGACATGACTGTAACTTGAGTCATTGAAACCAGAAAGACAACTAAGTCATATATTTTTCTATATTGGCTAATCCATCTCATCAAAATATATTTATATCAAGTGAAAGTTAAAAAATAATAATATTAACTGTAAGTGATTGAATATGATCTGAAGATAAACTCAGTAAAAATTTGAGTGCTTTACTTTGCCTATCTTCAGTGTTATTCAGAGTGAATACCCTGCATACTTTCTGCAGTGTAAGATATGCCCATGACAGAAATCTTAAGTAAAATTAAGAGAGATTCCATAAAGAATAGCTCAGATTGAGCACTTCTGTTAAAATTAGAACTTAAAGTGTATTTGTGTAACTAAGACAATACTAACAAATTTTGTATAACTATTGTTAGTCTCCTTTGCTTCTTAGATTTTCATGTTGAGTCATAAGATGCACAGACTAGGTATGATGACCTGGAACTTACATGTAAATTTTCAAGATATAGTCTTGTGTTAGATGAGCGTTCTTCAAGCTGGTAGTTTTGTGGACTAAAACGACTTCACTTGCCAAGAAAAGAAATTTCTTGCATGTCAGCAATTCAGCTGGTCTGTTATTAGGTCTCTCAATTGTCAAGCATACAACCAGGAAGGAGCATGGCTGACTGTGCAGAAAATAAGCTGTTATACTGTATCTGGTAACTAGTTTTGTTGTATTGATGAAAAACAACATTGTCTGGGGCCATTCATTAACTACGCAAATGAGCTATTCTGGTCAAAAAAAATTTCTATTGTATTCTTATGTATCCTGAAATAGATCTTTTTATCTTCAATATACACTTGTCACTCATTATTGACTTTTGTCTGAATATTCACATATAAAGTCTTGTGTTTCCCTATAGCTTAATACCTAATGTTACTCTTCTTTCACTTGCATTTTTCCTGATGAAATTATCTTTTTAAAACATAAAAATCTCATTTATAAAAGGAACATAATGACTTATTTACTGTGTTGCAAAAATAAAATTTACATTCATAATACAAGCAAGCAAGGTGGTCACTATAAATTCAAATATTCTCTGTTTATCAGACCAAGGGATCTCATAGGATCAAACCTTGTCTTAAGCATCAATGTATCAGTGCTATTTAATGTCTGGGTTACATTTTCAAGCATTTTGAGGGAAAATGTTTGAAAGTGACACTCATATTAACATTGTTTCCATTTTTTTTTTCAAAAAATGAATTTGATCTTGTGAGCATAGCTATGCAAATCCCAAATGCAACCCAGCACTAAGAATGAGTTTAATGCACCACCTAAACAAACAAGGCAACTCAAACTTAAGTTTAAGTACATATTGAGTTGTATTGAGAGAATAAGTTTTCAACAGTGTATATCCCAAAAAACATCCTTCACCTCTCATTTCAACTGTATATGACACCAGCTGCAAAGAGAGAGAATACTTTTCAGGAAATATTTTCCAAGTTCAATAAAATATGCTCGGACTTAGGTAACACTGAAATTATACCTAAAAGAAGAATTCTACATACATTTAGTTCAATTTCTATTATTTTTTTTAAATAGTAGTCATCTGAAAGGGTATTTTTTTTTTTTTAATTTTAGTTATAACATTATTTTTTTCTTATAAGTTCCTGGACTTTTTTTATTTTTTGAGGCAGCTGTGACACCCGTCTTCAACATATGCTTTAATGATATGTATGTCAGGCAAGTTAAAATACACAGTAAGTTAATTGTGACAGTTTTGACTTTTCATTGTCCATATGTACATGTGAAAACTCATGTACATATTTAGTAGTGGGAGGAAGCATAGATGTAAAATTTGTGATGTGAGTACAGAAATCTCCCAAGGCTTTTTTTTTTTTTTTAACACAGATGTTGATTTGTCAGCATGTGTTTTCAAGTACAGGTAAATGAATAAATGCAGCTTTGTACACATTCATGTGGAAGTCAGCAAAAAACTGGAAAAACATTTGCCTTCTTTATGTTCTGTAATAGTGCTTTCCCAACTAGTGGTTGCTGTGTGGTATTGAATTAAGTAAAATAACAACAAGATAGGAAAAAAAAAAAAGCAGAGGGGGAAAAATGCAATGGAGTAAAGACTTCATAGAAGAAATTCAGAAAATGGACAAAGTCTTAGTGAGGCAGGGAAATAGAGAATTGTAATTCCAAATGTCGGAAGCAGGAAGGGAGACAGTTCTTTCAAATGATGGCAACCAGATAATGTGAAAGAAAATTATGCAAGTCAGAAATGCACAGGGGGAGAGCATACAACAGATCCTCACTAAAGTTTTCACAATCACTGTCTCTCATTTTGTCACTTTTTTCTGTGCAGCGTATCTGCATTACCACGGAGAGCACTCCCCCCGGGTGCAGTGTCTGAGACATTCGATTTGCAAAACAGTTTTCTCCTATGTGTCTCTTTTTTTCCCCTATCAAATTAATGGTGGGATGTTTCACAGTTTAAAAGGTGCAATTCTGTGATCTAGCCTTCCTGTGTGATCGTGAGGTATTCCTTAAGCCCAGGTACTCCTTAAGCCCGGGTCTAGGAAAAATCTTTCTGAAACTTTGGGGCCTAAATGCAGAACTATCATCTTTAAAACACCTGCTCAGAGATTGTCTAACTGCATAGTCATACAACGTTTGCAGACTCTTCAGTAGTTCATCAGGTAGAAAATGTGCATGCTAGTTCTTCCTGTGATTTATGACAGTGAAGTGCAGGAGGTGCCTGGGTGGGACTTCAGTTTGAGGACTAAGTGATGTTTCCTTGATGCACATTAGACTTTTGCCTACTCACATGTTTCATTTGTTATTGTAACTACCAGAATGAGATTTTAAACTCTGCTTACTTATGCAGTACTTATGCTGCTTAATACAGTGTACTTAACAAATAGCTGGTAGCAACTAAACATCTAGGCTTTTCTATGGATCTGGATATTAGGCTCCCTATGCCTCAGTTCCACCCTGTAAAATGAAGACAATTATTTTAACTCTAGAAATAAATCCATTCCTGAAGTAAAACACATATATTCCCGAAAGTATGTTCATTCCTTCCTTGAACCATTTGGAAAATTATAAAAAAGTCTTCTTTTGTTTTTTGGATACTATGAAAGAATAGGAAAGTCAAGTAAGTCAGACTTTGCAGACAAATAATTTATGGAGTGTGACAGAACATATTATTGTTAAGTTATCACCAACAGACTACATAACTGCTAGTCTAAAAGTTTCAGCTGATAGAGTATTTTCACCATTTCCACTGGGATAAACTTCCATAGACTAATAAGAATGGTTCAAGATACTCTGGAAGGTCAATAGGGAATACCTGCATTAACAGAGCAAACCTTCCAGGTAGGCTCTGAGACACTAATTGGAGAAGTATGGCTGAATTGCCATGGTACCCACTACATTCATTCTCTATTTAAGCAGACTTCAACTTCCAGGCCTTGAAATTGGCAGGCTTTGCCAAATAAATGAGCTGAATAAGATCAAGGACATATAGATATATATTTTAAATAATCTTTGCTCTCTCTCTCTCAGCATTCAGGTCTCTACAATTTGATTTATTGTGGGAGAGAAGACTGGATAAATGAACAGTAATGTCTGACAATATTGTTCTGTTCATTATAAATGGAATTTGTGGCATTAAAATTGGTGACACTAAGCACGGCAAAAATTAATAGTGGTGCTAATTACATTTCAATAAATTAACTTTATAGTCTTTCAAACAGTCTTTTACTAAGGCAGATGAGCATCAGTCCCATTACATGTAGGACAAGACTATTATAAATCAAAAAAGCAAAATCCCTACATAGACAGAAAGCTGAGGAGGTTTCTGTACAGTTCTTTTCACAAAGCATACCGCAATGCTAGATGAAGCTGCATGAGGTAGCCTTCTGGATCAGTAGAGTAGGAGCGCTAGTAATAAATTAGTCAAAGATTCAGACTGTCCACAGGTAAGGAAAATTACCTGCTGTTTTTGAAACTGCTTAATGTACACCAGAAATTTACCACTGGAACAATGAAGAAATGATTCAAATATGTCAGATTTTGATGTAAATTGTGCCTTGAAAAGTACCTGGTACAAAGAGAAATGTGGAAGGATAGTGGGAGTAAAACATTTGAGACGTGTCTGGTGTGAGCATGTGCCATAATTTTTTTAGTTGGTTGTATGTATTTCGCACCAACTGCCATGAATCTTGGTTAATGAGATGTTTCTCAGGGCTAAAGAAGTCGGTCATTTATTTCACAAACTTCTGGAAAAGAAGAGGAGTGGAAGAAACCCAAACTGCAAATTCAAAGCCTGTGATTTGAGCACAACTTATTAGGAAGAGTGTGACTTTATACAACTGGAGTCTAGCTTTGTTTAATTTATAAAACTCACTTATGCCTCACTTATTCAGTCCAAAAGTTACACAAAGGCTGAAGCTTGCAAATCACAGACACAATGGACTTTATGAGCAAAAGACATGTAAGAGGTAGCAATGAAGTCAGAAAAACTATAATTGCTATCAGTGACTTGGGCTTCAGCTCTGTAATTCTTACATCTGAGCAGCAGCAGTAGAGGACAGTCAAGGCATCTCCACAGGCATCTGTATAACCCAAGCAAGGAATTCACAGGTGAAGAATTGTCCAGTGGATGCATGTATATGCTTAGTCCATTGTGATTCCACATCCCTTGCTAATTAGCTGCAATCCATCAAGCTGCTGTATTCTTACCCTTGCCCTGCTGTTTCAAAATAACTTTCACCATGTGTTCTTACCAGACTGAGCTTTAAGATCTGTATGAATAATGGGAAATTAAAGAAATTTTCATTTTCCCTTTATTGTGTTATAAGTATTTTGAGTTCAGGGTATATTTAACAATGTTTATGTCTATTTCTTTAATTCCTTAGAATTATTTTCTCCTCTTACTTATCTAAAGCTATTGGCTGCTTCACAAATTTCTCTCTCACACATACCCAGGGCCAGCTGCGCCAATAGAAAATGTGCATGAAGATATTTAGCAAAATAGGACAGACATTTTTATGGCCATTGAAATATCAGTAAGATATGAGGGAATTAATATTTTCTAGACTGTCTAGAACAGAGCCCTTTTGTCTCTTCCATTTGCAGTGGAAATGAAAATGCTTTCTATACTGTTAAATGGATTTGTAGAACCTGGAAGATCTGGTCCAAAACCAGCATACTATGATAAATCTCTAATTGCGTTTAACGGGAGGCTGCAGGAGGAGCAATAAGCAGAACGTGCTCACCAACCCAACAGCTTTCCAGCTACATATGCTCTCACTGTCCTTGTGGGTTTTTTTGGTAAAATTGTATAATTACTTTTTCTTTAGACTCTGAGCATAGGTATGGTTTGATAAATGCAACAGGCAGTAAGGAGTGAATTTAGAGAGGATGAAGAAGATGATTTAGAGAAGATTCAGTGAAAACTAGGCTTCATTACAGTATGTCTAGAGTTGTTTTTCTAAGTTTTCAAGGTGGTTTTTAGTACACAAATTTCTCTTAGATTTGCACAGCACAAATAGTGTATAATTATACTAAAATATACTGGGAACCAGGTACTGAAAAAGACTAAAAATATAAATATAAAAATTTAGTTCTCAAAAAGTAAATTAAACAAGCTGTATAAGAATTTTTTTTTCCTAAAAAAGAACATTCATGAATGTATATAATTACTGTTAACTTTGTCTTTACTTGATAAAACAACTTTATTTAGAACTAAAACTGAAGTAAGCTGGAGAGGTAGAACCTCAAACTCTCAGACACAAGTGGACAAGCAGAAGAGGAAAGTTCCTCACTTTACTAATCTGAATTGTTCATTCCTATCTCTATATTTCCTTTCCATTTAAATTCAAAACTTCCCTAGCATAGTTCATTTTGATGTTTTATTTTTGATGACCTATTGATCTCTGGTGGACAAAATTCCTTTTTGTCTGTGAGCCTTTCTCTCCCACTTGATTGGAGTAATTGTCAGCCTCACTAAGGTCAAGGGTCTGCTGCTAGATAAAATCAGCATTTATAGAATCCTTGGGAGGCCAACCATCTTCATCTCTCAGCAAAGGGAAAATAAGTCGCAGAGTTCATTTATGGTCCTTTTCTCTTTTTTTTTGGGTTAAATGCTAAGCGGACTATATTCATAAAAGGATTTGGTAATTAAAAAATTAGAACAGACGTCAAGCAAATAGCATTGTAAGAGTTTGCTATGCTGTTTCAGATTATAATAAAGATAGGAACTGCTCAAAGAAAAAGATTAGACCAGTCATTTATTTTCAGTTCTGAGGTTTTGGTGCTTTTGACAGTTTTTAGTATCTGAGATCCTCTATTGGTCTACAGGATATGATTAACTCATCTGGACCCGGAAATAAGTTCTTACTTTGGATTTAACCTAATATTAATATTGTCATTTTAAGGTTCTTAAGTGAAGAGTGCTGTATAACCATAAATCACTTGATTTTAAGTCAGACGCACTTCTGGCTTGTCTATCACATTTATTCACCTTTACTGTACAATTTAATTAACTCTGCGTCATCCTTACATGACTATCTAATCTTAGCTTTAAGTATCTTCAGTAGCCTTGTATCAACAGAGACAAATCTAAAACTGAAAAGTAGTGGAAAGCTGGCAGCAAAGTGCTGATTGATGGTTCTTGGGAAGGCTTCTCAAACTCCGAGTGAATTGATAGTTGGGTAGACATTTAGTTGTCTTGGCATACTTCCTGTGATCTGCAGCATTGAGCTTCTGTGTATTTCAGGAGCAACTTACCATATTCCTTCCAAGGTAGGATACACATGGTAGAAGGAGAAGATATTTTTCTCTCAGAGAATTATTGTTATTTCACTGTACAGAGACGCATCAATGAAACTTATATCAGTTTGTGTTACATGTAGTTCTTCAATACTTTTCCAGATAGACAACAGAATAAGCAGAGACAGAGTATACAATTAAATACTATGTTTCTTACATTCTGAACACAAAACAGACATTGAGAGCACATATTTTATATTTAAGGGTATAAATATAGTAGTGATTTTTTATTTCCACTTAATATTGTCTTATTGGCTTTCACTTTAAAGTCATGTTTACTATATTGATGTTGAGGTTTTGCTTAGTGAACGGGGGCCTAAGGTTGTAGCTTCTGTAGGAAACTGCTAGAAGTTGCTCCCCTTTGTTCAGTGGACTCAGCTGGGCCTAGGGTGGACCTGCTGCTGGTCAAAGCCGAGCCAATTGGTAGCAGAATGTTCCGTGATAACGCCTCTGCGATAATGTATTTAAGAAGGGGAAAAAAGAAAACAAAAAGAAGAGAAGATGTGAAGCAGCTGAGCGGGGGCAGAGAAGGGGGGCGCAGGCCTCCGGGGCCTTGCAGCCCTCACCCTCTGGCCTCTCGTCAGGTGGCCGACTGGGCCCAACTCAGCCCAGTCCAGCTGCAAGAAGTGGAGAGGAGATGAGATGTGAATGAGATGTGAAGAGATTCTGAAGGCATCTGCCAGCCAGTTGTGAAGAACTTTTCTTGTGAGAGAAACAGCTGCAGACACCAAGGTCAGTGAAGAAGGAGGGGGAGGAGTAATGCAGCTCCTGGCCAAGATTGCCCTGCAGCCTGTGCTGATGACCATGGTGGAGCAGGTTGTCCCCCTGCAGCCCATGGAGGTCCACGGAGGAGCAGAGATCCACTTGGAGCCCATGAAGGACCCCGCACCTGGGGAGGTGGATGCCTGAAGGTGGCTGTGGCCTGTGGAGGGCCTGCTGGGGCAGCCGTTCTGGAGAGACTGCACTCCGTGGAAGAGATGACCCACGCCACAGCAGTTTAATGAAGGACTGTGGCGTATGGGTGGGACCCCACGAAGCAGCAGGGGAGTAATGTGAGAACTTCTTCCCCGGACTACCCGACTATGAAGCAGCGGCATGAAACAATGTGTGATGAACTGACTGCAATCCCCATTCCCTCTTCCCCCCCCTCCCCCCATGCCACTTGGGGGGGAAATAGTAGAGATAATGTTAAGCTCAGGAAGAGGGAGGGGTAGGGGGGGGTTATCTCATTCTCTGTTTCATTATCCTGCTTTGTTTTTAATAATCAATGAATAGTTTTCCTCAAGTCGAGTCTGGTTTTGACCGTAACGGTAACTTTAAGGATTTTCTCCCTATCCTTATCTCAAACCTTGAGCCGTTTTTCTTATATTATCTCTCCCTATTCTCTCGGAGGGTGGGGGGAATGAGAGAGAGACTGTGTAGTCTGGTCCCGATCCGGGCTGAACTACTACAATTGATTAGAAAATAATTATCTTAACGTATGGTTTTTCAAGTGCAGACATAGCATTGAGGTGCATATAATTTACCTCAATGAAACGGCCCTTTAGAATTTTTTAGGTCACGTTTATGATACATTGTATCATTCAAGATAGATAATATTTACAACATGTTCTATTAGGCACTTCTTAATATAAGACACTAAAGCATTAACTGTCACTTGCTAAAAACTTATCAGCAAGGGTAATTTATTACGTTTATAAAATATTTGCTGGTTAGGCTAATGTGGAGACTTCTTAAGGTTTCAAATTAACTCATTACTCACATTAAAAAGCAAATTTTATTATGAATTTTGTATGATTGTACAGCTACAACTATGAAGAATGAGGTTAGCTTATACTAGCTGGCAAGGGAAACCAAGGGAAATCAGTCATGACTGATTCTGGAGCAGGGGAAGAAATGGCAACTGTAATGCAAAATATCAAACTGGAAAATGGTTTTGAAGTACCCATTGGTGACTTCTCAGATGTCGTTATTTATTTATTTTTTTATTTATTTCTCAGTATCTCTGCCCAATAAATTTCATTTACTACCTCTCTCATTTTCACATCTCCCTAATGACATCTGCCTGCTATTGGTAATTAATCCAGATAATGACACTCCTGGATATGATGCCACATCTCTGGACACTGAATTGTGTCCAACATGCCATTAAAATCCCATTAAAGCTTTATTCACCACTCTCAAATTAAAAATAAACATTGATGGTACATTGGAGAGAATACTGACCTTGCAATGCATCTTCCAAAAACTGTAGCAGAAATTACTTTTGTGTGGCAAACTGAGATGGTATTTTATTTACTTTTGTTCCAGGGTAAATAGGAATTCTCTTTTAGCTATTGGACCTTGAGTCTGCAATTTTTAATCTGTTGCTTAGCAAAAGTAGAGCATACTCTTGTATAGCATAAGGGACATATCCAGTGGCACTTGTCACATACTCCTTTGTTAATAACACAAGAGTGCAGAAAGCTAGTCCCTCCTTACTGATCAGATTCGAGTTTTCATAATTGCAATTTACCTACATATGTCTCACTCTAAATTCAACTCATTTATTTATTCCCATAACCTGCTATCTGTCTTTTCTGCTTTTTCTTTTCTCACCATTTTATTTTTAACTTTTCAAAATCTTTCTCTTCTTTCCGCCTTGGTCTTGCAGACAGTTACTTTGAAGATACACCTGGTTTCTTATGCTCCATTCTTATAGACAAGCTTGTCCTTTGGTTAGGACTGACCCCTGTCCTTTTCTCCATCTTTTCCTGTCGCACTTCCTCCAGTTCTTTCAGTTCTCTAATGATTTTTGGAATCATGTCACCATCTAACCATCTGATAATCTAATTTCTGATTTTTATCACTTTTTATCTCTTAGAAGATGCAAAGAAAGGAGTAGTGTTTTACCTCAGGAATTTGCTAAGGGAAGAGAAACCCTTAACTCAGTACAGTTGCACATTCCCAAACAGCAGGTGTCATGCAGGTAGTTGTTTTTAAATTTGCTCAGAAAGTTTAAGTGAAGCAACCTGGATTGCAACTCAAAAGTCATTTATTGGTGCTGTGAAACTTGGCAGAGATGGAGAGAAACAGTACTGATTATCAAAGAATTATTCATGAGGACAATTATATGCAAACGTAGATTATTGTGATAACCTCCCAGGGATATAATGGAATTCCCAAAGAGAAATATTTGAACAGATCGTGACTATACAACAAACTTCCTTGCTTTTTAGGTTCCTTTGCTAAAATACATTTCTGAGTAAAAGTAGGTTGTTAGCTAAAAAAAAATAAATTAATCTCCAATTTTTTTTCCCATGCATTGCTAAACAATAAAAGTGTAGCAGTTCACATGGACAGTTACGGAAGTTTATAATAATGACTGATACTTCATGTATGATATACAAAATATTGGTATCCCTTAAATAGCACAGGGAACTAAATCAGCTGAACTACAGAATATTGGAGTATAACTGGAAAAAGGACAAAAAGAAAATCTCATAAACTTCTGTAAATAAGTCCATACAAATAAAAAAAAAATAGTCTGTAAGTTTGTTTCTGATTTTCCTCCTGTACTGCTTGTACCAGTTGATGCACATGCAGAGCCTGCATGAAACTTGTAGATAAAGCATTTAATATTCTGCTCTAAATGGTAAAGACATACTCCAATTTAAAGTGGATCCTAATAATCATACTTCCATAATTCACCCTTGAACCTCTCATATTCTTCTGATGACCTACTGAATCTGTATGAATTTTTGTACAAAATGCAGTAAGACAGCAAAAGAAATGCTTTTATTTAATTAATAATTCTAAGTGCAGCATGGGGATGTGTAAATTAATATTTAGAAAGAAAATAATTATTCATCTTTCATAATTCATAGACTGATTTGTCATGGGCTAGGGATTACTGCAAAATATTTCCGTAAATACCTGCTCAGATGCTTAAAAGAAGTCATAGGGCTTTTTTACATTTTATTTCTATTACTTTGCTGGGCAGGGAGTGTTTACAGGAAAAACATAGGTAGGACTGAATATTGAAGAAAAGGAATATTGAACTTCTAGAAATTGTGACTTCTTCTATGTACTGATCAAAACTCTTCAGTGATGACAGATTTGTTGTCCAAGAACTACATGGAGATTAATTTCAAATAAACAACTTGTGAAAAAATAGGAAGCTACTACTATACATTTAAGAAAATAAAATTCTTAGGGACATGTTTCAAACATTAAGAAGCAATCTGTGATATAAATAGATTACTGTGAAATATGCAAATAGAGCTTGAGAACACTTTTGTGCTGGGGATGATAAAACTCTGAGCACTTTCCTTTTTGCCAAGGTGTGAGTTTTCATAGAAAATCAGTGAAGATTCAAAGATACAGACAAGCCTAATTCAGAAGATGGGTAAAAAAAATGTCACAAAACGGTATACAGCTGGTGCTTTGAAGTCAAACAGGGTCTTTAACTTTGTCCTTCACCCTTGCTTCCAGCACAAGGAATTGCCACATCTAAAACCTTTGCTTACTCCTTTTGCTATACTCAGTCATTCATGTTCCGAGCCAAAGAATTTGTGCACCTGACAGTTTTTATAGTTTCAACTTTTAACAAATGTGTCCGCCAGGCAAACAGTTCTAAAAGTAAAAACAAAATGACCCTTGTTTAAAGTGATATCTACAATGTTACATGTAAGGCTTTTTATATACAAAACCAGAGACTTCAAATAGGGGAACACAGTTCTAGGCAAAACATGAAACAGTAGGGTATCTGTGATGTTTACATACAGTTACATTTTTTCAGATGGAGGACAAAAGTGCCTGTGAGAAGAAAATATGACCAAGTACTAGTCATTTGAAGCATAAGCTTCTCCATCTGGAGAGAAAAGAAAGTTATAAAAAAGAGCAACAAGAACAAAGAAACAATTACGCTTAGAGACAAACTTGGTAGGATAAAGGACTGGCAGCAGAAGAGGGTCAGTGGGTAAAAGAAAAGAAAAAGAAAATAATGATACTTCAGATAGACTCTTGGAAAACAATGGAGAGAATGACATAGAAATATGATTCTGAAAAGTCCTCTGAACATCGTCTAGCTGCTGGATGCAGAGATAACAGCACAGCATATTAAAGAGGTTAATCTATGTCTGGCTTAGCTACAAAGCCAAAACAAGGCCTATACTGGCAGAGTGACCTATCAGAATAGTATCATAGAATAGTTTGGGTTAGAAGAGACCTTTAAAGGTCATCTAGTCCAACCCCCCTGCAAGGAGCAGGGACATCTTCAACTAGATCAGGTTGCTGAGAGTCCCATCCAACCCGGCCTTGAATGTTTCCAGAGATGGGCCATCCACCACCTCTCTGGGCAACCTGTTCCAGTGTTCCACCACCCTCATTGTAAAACATTTATTTCTTATGTCCAGTCTGAATCTGCCTCCCTTTGTTTTAAAACAATTACCCCTTGTCCTGTCACAAGAGACCCCACTAAAAAGTTTCTCCCCATCTTTCCTATAAGCCCCCTTTAGGTACTGGAAGACTGCTATAATGTCTCCCTGGAGTCTCCTCTTCTCCAGGCTAAACAGCCCCAATTCTCTCAGCCTGTCCTCACAGGAGAGGTGCTCCAGCCCCCTGATCATCTTCATGGCCCTCCTCTGGACTCACTCCAACAGGTCCATGTCCTTCTTGTGTTCGGGGCTTCAAAGCTGGATGCAGTACTCCTTGTGTGTTTTGTATCTGCCTACAGGAAGATTATCTCCTGTAGTTCTTTTTACAATAATGGGACGGCATGTTAATAAAAATACCATGGACTGGTGTATTTGGGTGGAGGCCTGCAACATTACTCCACAATTTTCCCATAATCACCAGTTTCATTCCAGTTAAGCAGGGAACTCTCAAATTATGTTCTGCTCTTAATTCACAAATTTTAAGCTCATAGATATGCGTATCAAAACAGTCACCTAGGTTTTAAGTGAAGCCAAGGAGGGGCCACTTTATCCACAAAAATCTGCACTTAATCATTTTAATTTTTGACAAAAAGCAAACTTAATAGGCATCATTTATGCATAGATGAAGATACTAAAGCCAGAACATTTAAGCAAAAAATTAGAAAAACCCTGGTAAATAGAACAGCAATTGGTATTTGACATATTTTCAGGCTAAGGAAACTTGTTTAACAGGTTTTTTTTTGCTTCTGGTAACTCTGTTAAATAACTAATTTTCTAGGCATTGAAAGCCTAAGTGTCAATTACCCTCAGTGGCCAGTGCTAACTTTTTTGTCAGGTAAAACCTTCATTAACAGCAGCAGTTTCAATTGTAGAATCCTCTGCAGTTAAAGACAACATCAGCAAAGATGTCAGAGTTTCATAGCATTCTTTCATAAGAATTAAGATTTTTTTGTTGTTTTTTTTTTTTTTTCAGTTCTTTAGTGGACTATTTTGTTTGTTTTTATGTCGTGCCTCATGGGGCATAAGAGCTTAATAAATACGGAGGACTTAACTAAATATGGTAATTGAATACGAATTCTTAATCATCTAAAGTAGGTCAAAGATCTTTTTAGAAAAAAAATCTATATATGGTCTGGTGTTTTGGTGATTATATTAAATGAAATGAACAGCTTAATGAGTTTAGGGTAGCTCATTTAGGTGCAGATGTTAGATTTGTCTTATACCTCAGACTAGGAATACTGATCAAGAAATTAATATTGGACAATAACTGAACATACTGCTGGATATTTGTTATCTTGCTGCAAAAAGTAAGTGACAGAGAAGGGTCTTTGGTCTTAAAATATCTGTCAGAAAATACACAGGGTAGTAGTAATGTTTCAGGGCATTAGTTTGAATGAGATTCCTTACCGAAGCAGGTATATGTAGTGCCAGGATGCTCAGTTCTCCAGATTATTAGTTTTGGAAAGGGAAGCAAGCACATGACTTCCACTTTATAAATTTTTGTGCCTTTTTCACCAAGTGTATTAAAAATTTTTACACACTTATGGGCATCTCTTTACAGATGGTCAGGTCATAATGAACCTCCAGGGTCTGGGCAAGTTTCAGGTATAGCTTGTGTCCAAACTGGTCATGAGAGACCCTAAAAACATAAAAGATGCACTAATTCTTTATAAAGTAAATAAAATTTATGAAGTTTTCTTTATATAGAGAAAGTACTTATCATGAATGTAATCATCAGACTTATCAGTCTGTCATATTTTAATTTTCTTACCTGTGTAATGAGACACTATTGAGGTGCTGGACCAGGTGGAGAATCAAAAACCTGGCATAGTCTTATCCATACGCCTACTGGAGAGATCCCTTGAGGTGCTTGGCAGCCAAGCTAGAGCCCAGTATCTGCAGGGTGCACATATTTGAGGGAATCCAGCAGAATTCACAGAGTACTGCTGCCCAAGAGAACAGTGCAACAGAAAAAAATAAACAGACAGTACAGACTTGAAATTGGAGGATCTGGACTAGCTTGACCTAAGAATAGAAGACAGAAAAATATATGGATTAAGGATGTATTCAAACAGAAATAAATTAGAGGTTTGTTTTGGTTTTATTTAGGTGGGGAGGGGCTATGGTGGCAGTTTCTGTAAAAAGCTTCTAGGAGTTGTTCCCCTTTGTACAGTGGACTTGGCTGGACCTAGGGCTGACCCACTCCTGGCCAAGGAATTGTGTAAGTTTTGAAACACTGGAACATATTTTCTGTAGAGGATATGAAATTTCCCTTGAAGACTTTTATAAAGAGCTTGGACAAATGTCTTTGAGAAACAACTGAGGTACAGATAGTCTTGACTTTTTAATAGAAACATAACAAAATCTTCAGGGTTAAAAAAAACCCCACAATCAAACACTCTAAAACCTACTAAGAACCCACACAAGTGGTTTTCACTTACTAGGAGCACAAATCAAATTAAATTTTGCAAGACTTTTCTTCACATTTATGGGAATGTTGTATGTTGTGTTCAAATTGACACCTATATCTTCATGATCACTTATCCTGGTTTTCAAATGTACTGCTGTCTTATAATTAGCAGTGTATTGTATATCAGTAGAGCAAGCTCATACTACCCTTTTATCCAATGTCAAGTCTATTTACCTTATTATTAGTAGTAATTAATATAATTAGTAATTAGTAATAAGTCTATTACCTTATTATCTTACCCTTATTCCTGGTAATTAGTTTCTACAATTTGTTTTTGCTGCTAACTTTTTCTTTATCATACAGTAATTGGACTGATTTCTTAGTATCAGCCTCTCTTCCTTCGTCTTTCATTTTGGAGTCCATTGAATGACTGCTCAAAAATAAAATAATAATAATAAAACATGGGAAAAATATTTTAGTCCATCTTTTCTGCTGACAAGAGAGAAGGGAACTACACCTTCTAACTGTGAACTACTATAACCTACTCAGTCTTTTTGTATTTAAAGACGAGTTTCTCTGCACCTTGCAGGCAAGCCAGAATTAATTAATATTAATGATGCAGATAAGTACATTTCAACATAATAAGAAGCCTGTTTGACTACATTTATTTCTGAGGACAAGACTTTGAACAATAGAAACTCCTCTGGATGAGAAAAAAGTGGTAATTCAATAAAAAAAAAAAAGGAAGAAAAAAATAGTAGCATTCTTAACAGCGATCTTTTTAAGAAATATCTTGCTGTTTATTCCTATTACTGTATACAATCTTTTTTCTTCTGCACTTTTCAAGATTATTGGAAATGAAAAGCCTGTTTCTCAAATTCTTTACCTTCCACTTGACTTGTGCGTTACCTGTGAATGTAGCCAGAGGACTATCTATTAAATCGTTCAAGTCATTAAAGACAAAATTAAATTGCACCAAGCTCAGAACAGACGTGTCAAGGGCTCTGTTTGATATCTCTTCCAGTTTGATACTGCTTAACATGGCTAGGAATCATATTAAATAACTTTAAGCAACTAATCTTCTTTGGGAGTGTAGTTGTCATAAGTTACAATAATGCTGCCTCTATTTAACCTGCATTTCTGTTGTCACCTTCAAGTTATGTTAACAGTTTCATTGCTGTTGATACTCTCAGCTAAAAAGGCATCAGTCACCTGGGGTTTTTATTGTCATTTTCAAAACAACCTTCTAGTGGAGAAAAGCCCTTTCCTCTCTGTTGAGTGGAGGAAATGTTCAGGCTTAATTTTAGTACTAATGTGCTCATAAAATGCAAGCATGTTTATTTTTACGTCACTTGGAAGTTATTTTAGAAATTATCTAGAGGAAAAGCTAGGGTAAAGAAATACACAGAAGTGCTTATTATTTTGTCAAGATCTGTTTATTCTTTGTGCTATCTCATGTAGGCAGTCTTCAGGTTTCTCTACAACATCCCGGTCTGTTAGCTTCAGTTGTGCCCCTGTAGAGGTGAATGGTAACCCTGAGGTAATTTTTAACTTTCTGGGGAACTGGAGGAACTTAGCTCCTTAAGGCAACTGGATAAGAGTTCTATCCTTATGATATAATATGTGAAAATTTCTCTACTTTGCTTATGTATGAAAAAACTCAGGGAGAGGAAAAATACAAAGGGGAAAAAAAAAGAGAAAAGAAAAAGAAACTGCTGATCTCTTTTAGGGTCAAGTAAATAATACAACATTCCACCCTAAAATTTTGACCTGGCAGAGGCATGCTGTCAGGACTGTATAATACCTTTATATTCTAATAAACGTGTAATTGTCAGGTTCTTAGAATGACAGAAATAGGATGAAGTAAGATCTCAAACTGAATTAAATCCTTTACTGCATGACCCATGCTCTCTTTTGTTTTGTCATCATCCTTGCAAGATTGGAATAATTAGATGTCACTGACAGTGTGTAGGAGTTTGGCAGATTAAGTATCTTACCTGAGAAGGTGAGTTTGTCCAAGACTAGGAGCAAAATTGTGATTGGAGTCTTACACAGTCGAAAAAGAATACATGGTAATCAAAGGCTATGTGGCAATTTCCTCTCTTCCTGCCTCCAGTGCAGATAATGAGCGACTTCACAGACATAGACTGACTGATATTTGTTTTCGGGGTTTTTTTAATATCTTCCTTATATCCACAGAGTCCAATGTGTAAACACCTAGGATTAGATTAGGATCAGATTTTCAGCTAGTACAATGCTATATGGCTCATCCTAATGTTTATGAGGACCTAACTCCCATGGTAAACACAGCAAGCAGCCCTTGTTCGGGAGTATTCATTCATTTTGGCTTGCCTTTCTTCTCACTGTCTTAGAATCAGATACCAGCACTTAGAAGATATAAGCAAAATCTAATGCCTGTACCATATATCTTTTTTTTTTTATTATTATTATTGTATGGCTTACTGTGCACTGTATCTACATTTCTCACCTTTTTTATCTTTTCATTAGCTTTTGTCAAGCATGATCTACCAGGAACTTATTTTGCGACATGAGTTCAACTGAGCATTTCAGGAATCTTTGATGTGTTCCAAGATAGCTATTTATTCAACAGGATAAAAAGGAAATCCTAGCCTAAGGTCAATCTCATACCAAGCCCTTTTGATTTTGGTTAGTAAAATTAGAATCAATCACTGCAGTAAAAGTTTCAGTTAACATTTTCTTTCTCTCTGCTGTTCTGTTTACCACTGACTTGACTGCACATTTGGTACAGACAGCATTTAAGAAAGAAGAGGCAAAGCACTGATCCATGGACAAGGTATATCATGTTTGTTTTGTTTCTTGAGGTTTTGGTTTTTTTCTTCTATTTGCTCAAATTGCATTAGCGATGTAAACATTTTCATTCTCTCTTACACATGTATTACCACCTAGAGATATCTACTGTCTAAATAATTTCTGATTAGAACCAATTAGGCAGATTTTAGGGTGACATTTATCAAGGCGGGGATGATTGGCACAACTCTGGATTTCCAGAGAGGTTCCCCAGCAGCATTACTTGCATGTTAACCAGTGCCATATTAGACCACATTACACATAGTTCAAGTACTGTCTTTAGTCTTACAGTACATGGTCCTACTTTGCATGAGAATCATCTTACAGGCACTTAAAATCTAGGAATGGGCAAATAAATTAAGTCACTTCATGACAGCATCCCTTTATGATCGTAAACACTGATGTGGAGGTCAATGAAAAATCCTCTGTTCCTTTTCTTTTTTTGCTTCTTTTTAAATAATATTTCTGAAAAATATGTTGGCCTTGGCATGATCCATGAATCATGACTGCTGATCTTCATTGTCAAGTGGAGCAGTGATATTTAATTTGAGAACTTTCCCAGAGCTGAAAGAAATTCTTTGTTGTTGGGCCCTTGTAGGAAAGGGGCTGAGGTTTGACAAGCACACTGTTGGTTATATTCTCTAAATTGATGAAAACCACGAAGTTCTTACTTCATGTTCTTAGTTTAAGGTGAATATACTTATTTCTCATGTCAGAGTGGTGGGAATGGGTGAATATTTTTAGTCATTTAGCCACCAATCTTTCCCATAGACTTGTTAGTTTTAAAATTAAGGCCAGGCACTTAAAATAAAAGAATAATGAAAAATATTTTTAAACTACTTTCCCAGAATGTGCTATACAAAAGTACATTTGACACTGATGAGAGGCACACTAGTAAAATCAGAGTTTGCCAAGAGCTTATTTTTTTGGGGGAAAAAAAATGTATCACTGAAATACTGATGGAGTAAAACTGGTGTTCTAGAAGGAAACACAGTTATTAAAAAAAATCCTTTATTATTATTTACATTATCATCATTGTTGTGCCAACATTTTACTTTCATGGAAGGAAAAATAAAGTGTAAGTATTTCAGGGAAAATCATAACAGATCATAAAGTTATGTCCTCTGAACTTCTCAGATAAAGTTTGCAAATCTGATTTAGGGTCCATGAATATCCCGGGCTGAAATTAAACAGGGAAAAAAAAACAAAAAACATTAAGAGGAAAAGAAATCAAGAAGCAACAAAGAGAACTTGATGTTCCCCTTAAAATCACTCCAGCATATGGAATGCCTGGCTTACCCACTGGAAGTGCCTGTCTTTTCCAGATGGAGTGGCCATAGGTCTAATTTAGGTAAGAGTTAAAGCACAAAAGTTTCCTGTAAGCTAGATGAATGTTTATTGTTGGCTTTTTAATTCCCAGGAAAAAAAACAACCTGAAGTATTTAAACTCCGCCCCAGGGGCGGGTGGGAAAGAAACTTTAGCATTTTGAAGAGTAATAGCAAAAAAAAACAAAAAACCAAAAAAACAACCAAAACCAACCAACCAAACAAAAAAACAACAGAGGAAAAAAATATTAAAAAGTATACAAAAAAAAAGTAACCAAATCCACAAGCATTTTGTGAGGCTTTAGTTGTGAATGCATTCATAATCAATTATATAAGGCCTCAAATCATTCAGGATGTTCTGAATACAAGATGTCTTGATTTCAGATTATTGAACTACGACATTTTAGATTTTGATAGTTTCTTAGAAAACTTTTCATCAGGTTTCCTAGCTGTGCTGAGTTTCCACTTCAATGATATAAGCTCTCTCTGCTTTAAAGGAATTTTGTAGCGCTACAAGGTGTGGATGGTCTGAATTTGGAAGACTGAAGTTCTGGAATTATCCAGAAAAAAGATCAAGACCAGATTTTGCCCAGTGATGGCACAATGTACTGGTCTTTCAGGCAGAAAATAATGAGAACCGTAGCTGGATCCTGATAAAACTGGTGAGGTAGGAACTGTTATTACTCCTAGGGCAGCTTCATAAGAAAGAATGAAGTAAACTCAGGGACATCTGGATCACTGGATTACATGGAAATGTAAGAAAAAAATTACTTCTCAAAAGTTTTCCACAAGGTGTCTTCAATATAGCTTATTGCATAAATGGAGAAGTAAGAGTGTCGGCATTGTACAGTGTCACACAGTACAGTTTTTTATTAATAAAATGACATATCATTTTTTTTTCTCACCTGTGGTAGTGGCAAAACTGCATATCATGCTGGACACAGGCCAGGCATAGATTTACTTGAGAAACTCCTCTATCAGCTCTGCTTTCACTAATGCTATGAGTAGTAGATGCTTTCCCACTTACACAATGTAGTTACAGACATACATCTTAATAGCATCGTATTTCTTTCCCTCTGCGATTCAAATCCTGATTCTATCCATGCCCTTGGTGTCCTGCAAGTGTTCTTGCTTGTACAGATGCAACTACATCTCCTACAAGCACTCATGCACATTCTAGAGCTGCATGTGAGAATAGCATAACAGCTCAAGCACACGGCTGTCTTGCTTATCCAAGAGTGTAAGCTGCAATTCTTCAGTTGAAAAATGATGAGAGGTCTTATAGCGTTTATTGCGTAGCTTTGACTTTGAAAGAAAAAGCTGTGAAATCCTGACAAGGGGAGCTGCTGTGATTTCACCCCACGTTCTTTGTCCAGGGTTGACAACTTATTTAATGATATCTCGCGGACCAGAACATAAAAGTTGCTACAAATATTACATTTTTAAGGACTATTTGGAGGAGAGGTGGCGATATAAGATCATCAAAGCTCTCAAAAGTAAAAACATTGTCTATACTGTAGTACACAAAATGTAACAGTAGCATATTAGCAGGTATAAAGTTACAAATGCATACCTAGAATATTTCTCATTGTAAGCTGGTCATTTGTTTGCTTGGTTTTTTTCCTTAAATATTTTATAAAATATTTTCTTTTACTAGGACTCTTATTACAAATAAAAGTGGTTTTTTTTCTGTGTTGATTTATGTGATATCAGAGGAAATTGATACTGAATTTAATTCTGCTAAATGTAATTAGTATGTCCCTAAGTTTGTTTATAAAGTCGCAAATGGTTGGTCAGAAACATAGTGATTCTTATAGCTAAGCATTTAAGTAACAAGGGCTTTGTCTGACCCCATAGCCTCTCAAATGTTTGTGTCTAAAATGTTTTACAATAGCTTTCATCTTGGTATATAAATTTTATGCTCACTTTTAGCTATTCTGTGTAACGTAGAATCATAGAATCATATAGTATCTCACGTTGGAAGGGATCCATAAAGATTATCGAGTCCAACTCCCTGCTTCTCACAGGACTACCTAAAACTAAACCATATGGCTAGGAGTGTCGTCCAGACACTCCTTTAACTCTGACAGGTTTAGTGTCTTCCTTGGGAAGGCTGTTCCAATGACCAACCACCCTCTCCATGAAGAACCTTTTCCTAATGTCTGACCTGAACTTCCCCTGATGCAGCTTCATTCCATTTCCCTGTATTCTTCTGTATACTAATCTTTCTGTATGTCAAGGAGGCCCCTGACATGCAAATTAATGACGTACTCCTAAAGAATTTTCTTTACCCTCATATAGCAAAGAATTTAGACACACTCTAATTTATACAGGTGGTTTTGAAGGACTGATGTTCTTGGGTCTGGATTGTTCTGAATGATACTTATTTTGTTTTTAAAAGACATGGCATGTATTTCTGACAGTAACACAAAGCACACTAATGTTCCTCAGATTTGCCAGAAGAGATTGAGGAAGGCAAGAATTTAGTCATGTATTTCAAACAGTCTGTCTAAAATGTTTCTGTCAAAATTAAATGCAGCAAACCATCAAATATCACTAAAGGTTTCAATTTAGTAGTTTATAACATGAAGAGTTAAAAAAAAAAAAAAGGTGTTATGTTGTCATGTGTGCACTAGAGGGCAATGCAAGAATTACAGTTTTGACGGGATATTCCAATATTTCTTTCTCTCTGACCTCCCCTGCAATGTTTTTGTAAACTTTTACAAGATACAGAGAATACATATTAATTTATAAGATACCTGAGCAGGATTGTTTTAAAAACACTTGGAACATAGCTGTTTGTTAATAAATATGATTTTCTGCCCCATCTGATCCTGCTTCACAAAGTGACTTGTGTAATGAGTTTTGCAGATAAAAAAAGAACATGTACTAAACTCTTTCATTTGCTTTGATACAGTAGGGAGGAAATAGAAATAATCCAGAATCATTGTGAATAAGCTGATAGGTACATTAGTTTACATTTAAATGAAAATATCTAGTGTGTGAGAAATAAAGATACTTTCAAACGGTTGTATGCATCTAGCCTGAAATGTCAAGCAGAAGTTAGTATTTATGTCGATTAAGGTAAACGGGTTGCCTGGACAATTTGTTGATGCTGTTCACTTGCACAGTGCTCTCAGTACTTAGATGCCTGGAGTTCTCAGAGCAATGACTAATACCTAAGCTAGTTACTGTTGGCACATGAGCTCTTGGGGATGTGTACGACTGAAGAGCAGCTAGATCCCTTCTGACCTTGGGCAATCTACTGGAGAGATCAAGAAAACCTGGAGAAGCATCAGAACTTGACTTTTCCCTACTCTGTCCCTCAGTACCCTACCCCCAGAAATCTGCTTGCAAAGCTTAAAAGAATAAATTTATAAACATAAGGCACCAGAAATAAAAACATCCTTTCGCTCTGTTTCCTGCAGTGACAAGATATATATTCTAGATTGTAGACAGAGATGCCTTGGAGATAAATCGTCTGATTTCAGCATCTCAGCAGTAGATAATAGATTCCCCTCAGAACCATATAATTAAAACCTGACATTTCTGTTACAGTGTGCCAGCTCGGCACTGCCATTGCCCTAGGATTCTGGGGACACAGAAGCCCTGCAGGGCACAACAAAACAAATCTTACGTTATTCAGAGGGACAGTGTAAGGTCATATTAACAAAGATCCTTGGAGGGGGGACAAAGGATATTTCTTCTTTCCTTCTTTCTTTCAAAAGGGACAAGACTGAGAAAATGCATTTATTAAAAAGTACACCAGATGAGAGAAAGCATATGTAGAGTGGCAGTAGAAATTAAGATCTTAATTGTCATCATAGTTTAGAGAGCAAGGATCTGGCATGAATCAGGAATGTTCTCAAGCGCAGGACTCGTGGTGAGTGGCTTTTCCGAATATGAGAGTCTTTTGTTGTGGATAATATCTACCTTTGCTGTCTAACTTTCAATAAAGCAATAACTTTCTTGTAGCAAAGCTTAGGGTTTTTTACTACTCATAATGAGCAAGATTTTCCATGAAGATGATTCAATGCATGTACATTAGTGTTGCCTGAATACAATTGGTCTAGCAGCCTCTCCTGATAAGAGCAAGGAGGGGAAGTTCTGGGCTTTCTGGCTGTCTGGCATCTGGCTTCTTCAGATTCACACTGCTCTAGAATCTGTTATTCTAACTTAGACAAGATGCTTAATCAGGAGATCTCTATGAATGTTGAAAGGCTTGCTGTAGAGCAAGGTACACTCAATGAGAGTTCTCAGAAAGTGAATGTCCTGTGTATGCCATGTGCTGGAGATCTAAGCAGGCTTGGGACCCTGAGGTGTCAAACTGCAGAGGCAAAACTGTCTTTGACTGCAGTGTTTTGCTTACATAAGTTTAGAGCTAACGGAACCTGCCACTATAGCCCTTACACTACAGAAAACCAGTACAATCTGCTTTGTAGACTTTAAACATTTCTCCTCTAACAAAGCCCTTTCCGTAACTCTTGAATGGCATTTAAAATTAAAAGAAGCAGAGAACAAGAAAATCTCCTTTGTGATTTTGTCATTGTTAATTCAAATGCTGGTAATAATTGGCATTCACTACTTGAACATATCGCTAGCATGGGCAGCTAGATTATCCACAGTGTAATTATTTTTACCACTGGTGTCTGTCTAGAACTTCTCAACCTTCAGAAATTATACTAGGTACATCTATTCTATTGCCTAATGAAAGGTCTGACTCTGCTCTCCCTTTTGTGTCTGAGGAACACTTCTTTTGTGAGCAGCCCCACTGGGACTCTTTCGTAAATAAAAGCAGCAGAGGAGACACAATTACAATGTAACTGGTTTATAGTGTGCAAACTGAGCAACAGTTCATTTCCCTATGAATTATAGTCTCTGCTGAGTCTGAAATTAGCCATTACTGAGGAAAATACAACAGCAATAAAATGTTCCAGATTTTCAGTAGTGTTCTAAGTGAGTAGCTACTTTATATAGTTTGATTGTTAACCCCAGTGTTCAGAACAAGTGATGGGGATTTGTTTTATCTACTGAGAACTCAGATGAGTAATTTTAAGTAGGCAAAAAGTAATTACTCCAATCTGAGTAGAAGCCAGATCCTCTATCATTATGATATTTAGAAACTGAAATTTTCAGTGGTAGAACACAGAAGTGTCCTCCTAACAATGAAGCAAAAACTACAAGGCTAACTTTTTGATATCTTGGGTGACTGGAATGTTATCAAACTATTGCCCTGAAACAAGGCAGACTTAGAAACACTGTAATTGCAGAAAGCAAAGGGAGATAGTGAAGAGGACTGCGAGGAGAAATAATAAATACTAGAAGTATGTTTATCAATTCTAGTATAAATAGTAGACCTATACTGGGGTCCTAGGGAGCAGATTGGTGAAAAAAAGGAGATGGAAAAACAGACATAGAAAGTGAGCTTTTGAAAAGGCTAGGAGCTTTAGGTGGTAATAGAAAAGCTTGAGAGTTCATCGAGGAAACTCTACTCCTACACCTGCCACTTGTGATTTCTAACAAAGATAAGGTGAAGAAAAAAAATTATTTGCATGAGAGAAAGAAAGATGTGCTGGAGCTGATCAGGAATGTGTCAGAAGAAGAAAGTTAATCAATTGCAATTAAGGACAAGGAGATGTAAAAGCTTTAAAGCCACCTGGGAGCTCTCTCAGGGCTGAAAGCATCAGAAAGGGAGAATTTCCATTCAGAGAGCAATGAAAAAAACTTTCTGCAAATCTGCAGGCTAGATAAGGCTAAATCATATATACTAACAACTGGGAAGAATGCAGAAAAGTCTGCTGCAGATCAGCTGTCCTGTGAATCAAAATACCTTAAAAATATAACATTACCAAACAGCCACTTGTGTGCCTTGCTGCCACTGCTAGACTCAAAGAGGGATGGGAAAACAAAATTCAAAAACAAAGTGAATAATCCCTTCAGTGCAATTCTGTGAGCCCTCCATTGTCTCTTTCCTCCCAGAACAATTCCTCTGTCACAGAGGTGAAGGCTCTCTAATAGTTCAGTCTAGTCTGGTATGCTTAGAGGATATAATCCAGGTTGAAACCAATGGTTGTTCTGAGAGATGCAGCAAGTATTAATTAAAATTGTCCCCAGTTTAAATGAACCCCTGGTATGGCAAAGGATGGGGAAACTGGTTCAGCAATATTTTAAAAAATAGCTAATGAAAAGGAATACATGTATTTTTCAAAAAGTTGCCCCAGAGTTGCCACTGTCTTATGAATTCTTTTCACTTCTTAAAAAAATTTTTCAGTCAGATAAAACTACATGATGTACTGTCGAACAAATGCAAGAACTTCAACATTGTACATAGTTACTTGAGTTAGTCAAAGCAGTGTTTTATGTATTTTAGGTATATATCTATATATAAAATTAACTAGAAACTATTCTTGCATGTACTGGAACTCATAATGGCAGCACTGATTTCCTTGAATTCACTTGTGTTATTGGTCAGCAGCATCTTAAAGCTCCTAACTTTTTTTAATACATATTGGTCTGCTCGTCTCTTTAAGTTGTACCAAGGCTGACTTACTAAAATTCTTTTAATGAGAGAACAGTACCTTTGAAACCTGAAACTGCTTTGGTGGTATTGATCTTTCCATAGCTGCTATGTATTTCTATATTTATTGTGTGCAAAACAACATGGTATCTACAGCTCTCAGCTAAGAGGCATTTACCAATTACTGAATCCCACTGCCCAATCTGTAGTAAAGGAAAACTGTAAGATCACAGTCTGCCAATAAATAATAGTTTCATTTATAAATATAAGTGTACATTGCTACTGACTTCCAATGTGACTAGAGAAAAGCATTTGCATATTGCTTTAACAGCAATTTTATTTGAGATTAAGCAATATTCCTTTAAGTAAGTCACTGGCAATGGAGAAGAATACTCTCTAAATTAACAGTCACTTTTCTGTTCACCTTTCTTGCACATCAAAATACTAACCATGATGCCAAATCAAACTCCTCTTCGTCTTTTTTTTTATATGAGCAGCTTCTCCTCTTATGATAACAAAATTAAAAGGCTCTAGCGTATTACACCTGGTCTGCATTTGCCTGAGCCTTACTAAGAAACCTTCACCTGTGTCCTGGTTTTGACAGGGATGGAGTTAATTTTCCTCTCCATGGCCAATGTGTTTTGGATTTCGTATGTGAAGAATTTTGATGAACACATTGATGTTACAAGTTGTTGTGAATGAGACCAAGGACACTGTCTGGCTTTCCAGGTCTCACTAACGTGCAGGTGCAGGAAGCTGTGAGGGATACAGCCAGAATAATTGACCCAAACAGGCCTAAGACAGTATTCCATGCCATAAATGTCATGCTCAGTATAAAGGTGGGGGTTGCCCAGGGCAGGGGCTCTTGCTCCTTTGCTTGCTGCTCTGTTTCATTTCCTGTTCACTGCTCGGGACAGGCTGTATCGGTCATTGGGACATCGGGTGGTGAGAAATTGTATGTTGTTCATTTTGTATATTTCAGTATCCTTATATTTTGTTATTGTTGTCCTTTTCCTTTGCTATTCTAGTAAATTGTCTTCCTCTCAACCCATGAGTTTTCCTTTCTTCCCAATTCTCTCCTCCATCCCAGTGGGGATGGGGAGGGTTTGTGAGAAACTAGGTGATGACTCGGGCTAAACCACAACTTGTCCTTTCAGAAAACTGTACAGGGCCATGTTTCCTGTTTTCCTTATAGTATCTGTCTCAGGGAAAGACCTAATCACAGTCCATAGACATAGCTCAGTTCAATTATATCAGTGTTGGTAACACCTTGCATTTTCAGATGAGAAACTATCTAGTAATTGCAGATGTTCTGCCAAGAGCACATGCTGTACTTGATGACATATAAACAGATGATCAGGAACAAGCAATAGCAACAGTACGTGTGAGGCTGATAAAAACTGTATCACAAAGCATATTAATTGAGCTGGAAAAAGAAACAGAGAAGAACAAAGCACTACAAGATGTAGTCAAAAGAGAGATAAAATAATTCTTCCCACCTGCATAATCCCAGGGGAGAAAAATAAAAGAAAAAAAAAGCTAGAGAAGGGAGAAGGCTAATAGAAGGTTGGTGATCTGGATAATAAAAATTATGAAATAAATTCTGGTAAAAAGGAAGAGAATGGGGGGGAAAAAAGTAACAAATTAGAATACTGAGAAAGAAGCCAGTGAAGTAAAGTAAATTTTGCACACAGCATGCTCTACTGAATAGACAAGAAACTGGTCTGGCATTCTTTCTGTATCCTACTATTTGAAACCAAACTGCTTAACTGTATGACATGATACAGCTAAAAAGGATTTTCTTTCACATACTCCTAGGCTTTATTATGACTGCTGTCACTATGCTGCATAGCCACAGCCCAGAAATTCTATTATTTATTAACATTGCAGGGTATTTTAGTTCTCAAAATGCACCTTGTACATCCTTGTCCTATGCTCCCCTGCATTTCCCAAAGCTATGTGAACCCCAATGGGTAGAAGGAGATAATAGGTTTGTGGAGATGGCACTGAGTCTGCCTGATATTTGTTCTTGCTGGGTAATATTATCCCAGAATGCCCCATCACTGAGTCAATAGAAAATGTTAGAGAATGTCAGCATATATTAAGATGCTATAACCAAGGGATAGAATATGAAGACATGCTCGCAGTGTCAGGCACTGAACTGTGGACAAGGCCTGTACTTTCCTCTTAAAAAAAAAAAAAAGACAAGTTCATTTGTGGCGAGAAAATAAAAATACCTGAAGCCCTAAGGCTAATTCCTAGTTGTAAATTGCAGTCTGCTTCCCTCACCGTACTGAGAGGTGCTTCAAATTTATTACTAGCTGTGTTGCTTTAGGGGCAGATTTGTGAAAGGGGCAAGAGCTTGAAATAATTCACTTAATGGACCCTCAGTCATTTAACCAGCTAGTTCAGATGGAAGCAGTGCTCTGATTAAAGGGGAGCTGCTGATACAATGAATGACTTCCCTGAAAGCCAAATGGAAATAGCTTGCAGAGGGGGGAGGGGGGTGGAAGTGGAAGGATGAAGGCAGGAGGCAAGATCACTGCAATGCAGACTAGAAAAGGTGACAGACCAATCTATCATGGCCTGCAAAGGTAAGGACTTTCTGGAGAACACTGTGATGCAGTATAACATGACTAACAAGACTTTAACCATTCACCTATTTATTGATTGAACTATATCCACAAATAACATTATGGATAACTCCCCCAAGAGATAACAGTTCTGCATCAGAAACAACACATATTTTTTTTTTCTTTTTATAAACTCTAAAGGTCCCTTTGTCATTCATTTTGCAATATTTATACCTATGTGAAAAACAAACCTGAAACACAGAAAATCATTATCTTTTTCTATATTCCAGTATAATCTTTTCCCCCTTTTTCTGGTATGATCTGCAATGCTCAACAAGAAGTCAGGATAAGGACACCGGAGTGAAATTCTGGTGGGTGGTTCAGAGACTCTGCTTCCCGCTGTTGCCCAACATGCCAAAGCTCTTCAGAACCACATCTAGCAAAGAAGATAGGACTAACATCTTTCTGTTACAGGAGCCTGCTTGGCCAGTGGGAGCATCTCTGCTGTTAGTACTGGGTTTGACTCACATCCAAACATTTAGGGCTTTATATATCAAGGGACTACAACAACACAGAATTGCGAGCCTCCTTCCCTTTCTTATGCTCTTTCTTTCTTTATGAATACACAGACACACACACACACACACACTTGTGCATGTTCATGTGTTTGTTTCCACACATGCACAGATGTATATATAAGTTCCATGTGAGTGTTTGTTTAATTAAACAATTTAAACTACCTGTTCTATGTGACTATTTTTAAAGTAATAGCAACAGAGTACAGAGATGCTTTCTCTCTTTGCTTTCATGCTTTTTGTTCCCTATTCTCTATTTCACTGAGTTTACACAATTAAAGTAGTCTGGACTTCTGTTAATACCGATATTTGTATGTTAATAACACACAAGTTCTACATTTTGTCTTGTAGTCTACCGGACAGGTAAACTTACTACTGCTTGTTTCCCTCAGTTTTAAGAAAATACTTGTTCTTCCTTCTGACTCTTAATATGCTATAGGAGGTAAAAAGAGGACAGCAGAATATAGACCTATGGAAGCTGTTGCTTTCTAAAATAATAACCTTGTTATGAACCAAGCAAAATCATCTTTTTTTTTAAAAAAAAAAAAAAAAATCATTTAGGTAAGTAAAATATTTTTTAAAATGTAAGTGAGATTTTTATATTCTATGATTTTGCTTTGTTTACATTTTTAGTGAGTACAAAATAACACAGCTTTGATATTTTTTGTGAAATGAATTCATCTGCAGAGTCTGACCTAGCATTCGAGCAGTCCTGTGTTCACTGCTGTTAACAGCAAATTGGGGGAGAACATCCTTGCTCATTTGTGAACATCCTGCCTGTACCTTTTGTGTATGTTACAAAACAAGCTTGTACTTTTTACAGCAGTCTATATATAATCTTGCAAATTCAACAGGAACCAAAGTGAGGTTGTCTATTGACCTCTGTCAGATCAAGGATCTCCTACATTCAGGTTATTTATGAATATAGCACAGACAGGACATGTGTATGTTTCGGTATTTGCATCTTGAAGGAAGGTGAGGGACAGAAAGATGTAAAGATGTCTGCTGTTGTGCAACTTAGAGTAAAACTCCCCCACTAAATAAAATAACCTTGAGCTTTCAGCATCATTGTAGTTATTGTTTCCCTATGTAATTATGTGCAGCGTGGAGATCAATCTATTTCATGAACAAAAAAAAAAGTAATGTAGACTCCAGACAGAAGGGATTTCTTGAGGTTGTGTCACACTGGAGGCAAGTTAAATCCATCTGTGGGTTTTTAGGGTTTTTTGCTGCAACTCTCTGTTAATTGTATTCTTCATGGGAGATGATAGACTTGCTCCCATTCTCTTACACACTTCTGTCCTTCATCCACATCCCAGCTGCACTTAGACTCAGCTAAATTTAGTAAGCAACTGTATTTAGTTTTCTTCTTCACTTCATTTTACTGCAATAAGTGATTTGGCAGTTTCAGGCCTTCCTTTCTCCAGGCACCTGGATGCTACTTCAAATGCTGAGACTGTACTTGAATGGATCAGATAGAGCTTTTAAGAACTTGATAAGATGTCATTCTTCATGCATGTCTATTACTGACATGCTAGTTTTCGTCTATATTTGCAGAGAAAATGCAAGGGTGTTGAGGAGATGACAAGGTTACAAATGAGGAGTCTAGCCCTGACCTCTCCCAGCCCCAAAAACAAGATAGAAAAAAGCACAGAGACAAAATAACAGTATAGAAACTTTATTTTTCCTGACGACAAGGATATCTCTGTTAGCTAGGAGTACTATGTTATTTTAGTTATCTTTTGACACATCACTCCAAAGGCAAGATGGGGATCTCAGTTGCATGAATGGAAAAGCAAAGCACATTCATTGAACTTGGTAGTTGCACCCAGAAGTGTAAAACCTGTCAAAAAGGCAATGGAAGGAGGAACTAGGGAACCATTCTCGTTCTGCTATAGCCCTACAGACTTCACTAGTAGTTTGTGGCTGACCATGATACCAGTGAGAGGAGGAGCAGACTCTGGATTTATCCAACAGATTTGGAGGGATACATTTTCTGAGGAGAAATGGGACTTTCACAAAGCCGATACTTTTGCTCAACAAGTAAGTAAATGCTGCTTTTTTTTCTCAGCCTTTTCAGGTTAAGTGTGGGGAAGTATTGACATTGACTTCAATGCAGAGGAAACTAACTAGTAAGTCTGTGTGTTCAGAGGCACTGACCCTTGTAGGGTTAAGCTGTGAAGTTAAGGCATTCAGTCTTTCAGTGGTCATTGCAAGTCCATCTATTTTACATGCTAAGGGAAATACAAAATATAACTAATACAGTTGTAACTCACTGTAACAGTTGTGCCACAAAAGCACTAATAGAACAACGCTTATTTTTGCATAAATGAAATGCTATCCTTGAGAAGAATTGCATCATAAATGTCATAACTGCCATATAATAAAATGCAACTCTACTGAACATAAGGGCATATATGTCCGTGTGCCCTGGTACCATCTAAATATCCCTTCATGTTGCAGTTCCCCTTTGATAGATTCTCAGGAGATCAAGTTTCAGATTGAGTGTTGGCTAACCCAGCTACAAGATGGAACAAGAGGAAAACAGCAATGAAAAACTGTTGGCATGTGTCAGCAGTGTGTGAATCTCATGGAAGTGGTCTGAAATAGAAGCTGGACCAGCTCTTAGCTCCCTTAATTACAACAGCGCTGTTGCAGGTGGTTCCTGGCCACTGTCCATCCTTACTGAGTTGCAGCTACAGCTACTGCTGATCCATTACCGCTGAGGGTATCTGAATAAACTAATTTTGTGTAGTCATCAACTACAAAATGTATTGATATCAATGAGAATGGGAAAAAAAAAAACCCAAAATATTAATACACCTGCTGTCTCAAAATAGTGTGTCTTCTGAAGATATGAGGCAGCTATAGAACATGCAACGTGCTGTCACATTTTAGATTTTCTGGGTCATTTTACAGAACAGACAGTTGTAATATATTGCTTAAAAAGACTGATGTGCCCAAGAGAGATGGTTTTTTTGCAGGTGTTGAGTACCCTCTGTTATTGATGAGGGATAAGATTGGTATTGCATCAAAGAAAAAGGCCAGAGAACAACAAGTACAGATGAGTCATGTTTCTGATGAAGTTTTAAGCTGTTGAAGTCAATTAAGAAAATATTATACTGTTGCTGTTCTTACTATTTCAAAATAATCTTTATTTCTTCTGTAGGAGTAAGAGAACTCCACTGAGTTCCCAGTGTGCCCAGTATTTTACAAACTTATAGCACAAGTACAGTTTCTCTCCTTGGGTCTTACAGCTTAACTGGTCAACACACACATGCACAGGCATGCACACGCGCACACACACACACAAAAGAATGTAAAACCACAGAACCAGCCAAGCAGGACTTAGGATGTTTTGGGAACAGAGCCAGAAAACTGAAAGTTACCCACAAAATCTTATTGAAAGCCTGTAGGGTAATTTTCATCTGAACTTCTGTGGTGGGAGAGAATACTTCCTAATCCCTGCCAGCAGTCACTGAACTTGTGGAGCACAAAGATAGACATTGTCATTTATATCTTCCCTAATATAAATGGAGAGACTCTTCTTCTGGCTGCAGATATCTTTTCCACTTTGAAATGCAGCTAGTCCTCTGCCCTGGTGTTGCAGTAAGGGCACGGACTCCTTGGATGGTGTTACGGAGACCCCTATTCTCCGTCCGCATCAATCTTTAATAACTTTTCTAAGTTACACACGAAGTGCAGGCACCTAAACATCTAATTGGATTGGCCACAATATCCTGTTCACACGCCTTAAGCTTCATTGGAGTGGGTATAGACTTTTAGTTGTCTTTACTATTTTTACTTTTGGTATTTCTTTATCTTGTTCTAGTTGCTGTTTCTTGTTATTGAGCAAGTGGTGCTCAAAGACATAGCTCAAATTCCTTAATATCAGGCAGTTGTACTACACTCTCTGTTCCCACACCCTGGTCAAGAACCAATCGAAGGACTAAAAATATAGCATTCTGACATGAAAATGTTCCCTGCTGAGCAGATTTCATAGTAGATTATTGAGATAGCAGAGGAGAGGAAAGGACAAACTGTTGTTTAAGACAACAAAATAATTTCAGTTCATTCTTTAATTTCATGTAATTTTATAACCATATGAAGTGCTGTTATTTCTCAAATTCCTTTCATCTAGTTCACTGATTACATTTTTTTGGCTATGAAGAGTATTTCACATTCAATTCCTTACTCTTCAATTGATACAACACATCTTGTCTCTCTCTTTTTTTCTCCTCTCTCTGCTGAGATTGGTTCACACAATCATAACAAAAAAGTAATCAACACACATCTGAGAGAGTGAAAGTATGTCAAGGAAGGTAAATTGAAGCACTAAATCTGGAGACAACAGTGGATGAAAATAGAACTTAAGATTTTCTATAAAATGCTGGAAGATGTGGAGAAGGAAACACTTATGGAATTAATCTGCCAGGCTATGGGTGATCCCGAGCTTTACAGCTTTTCACACTTTGATATGTGTCTACCCTTTAATTAGAGTGGGAAGGAGAAAGATTGTTCTTTATGAACAATTAAAATAAAAACAATTATTAAATTGTGCATATTTTTCTTCTCATTAAGCATTAAATGAGCAAACATCAGTTTATCTCCTGCTCACCTTTTTTCTCTCTCTTCTCTTGATAAAAGGCATTAAAAATCTTTTATACAATATGGAGAGATGGGAAGCTTAATTACAGTGCTTCTAAAGTGCTTTGAGATCCTGAAGTGGAAAATATTACTGTACCATGGCAAAAAACCCAGACATTTCTCTTTTTTTCCCCTCCCTTTTCTGCTCAATGCTTTACAAAGCCTTTGTTATGTTTGTGACTTCATTCACCACCTGCTTGAAAGGGAGATGGGCTTCCTATCAAACCCGTCTGTAAAGCAGAATATAATCTGCTGCAAAAGATTAGCACTAGAGATACCTTTATAACATACAGTCAGAATAAAAGCTCTATTATTTGGTCTTGAATAGTTTCACACTGTATATAAGCTTCTCAATATGAACTTATGGAGCTCCTGGAACCCAATAATCTGAATCTTTTCTGGTAGGCTGATGAAGTATCTCACAGATATGAGATACTGAATTTGATAAAACATTGACTCTAGGTGATTGAAGCTGATAGGCCCCAACATCGTCCTAGACTGGAAAACTATGAGATATAAAGCCATCTTTGAATCTTAATGTGATTCTTCATCTTTGAAATGAGTATTCAAAGATTCAGATGTGAACAAGTGCAAGGGAGGCCAGTGTCATCAGCTAAGCAGAAAGTTAACTTCTTTTCACAAAACTACAGGTACTTGGCTTTGTTACTTTATTGGCTTTTAAAATAATTTTTGCTGATGAGAAAGCTGGTGATTCAGAGCTCAGATATATATATTATTGAATTATTCTTTTCTTTAAAAGGGATGTAATTGAACTCCAAGCTTATACTGCTACTTCTGCCTCCTGCAAAAATTGTAGGTCATTTTTCTGTAATATATCAGATCTGTGTATCCAAACATCCCCACATCATATTTATAGAAGAGTCCTTCCTTTCCTCTTCAAAATGAAGGATATTTCACTAGCTAGTCAGGTCATGAGAGATGCAGAGTTCTTGTGGCAATTTTGCCTTCACAGGAAGTTATACACGGTAACATATCAGTTACCATGGATAGTTACAGAAAAATGCATGAGTCTTTCCATCTGAAAGAAAACTGTATGCAGTGTTAAAACACTTCCATCCTCCCGTTCCACCCACAGAGTAAGGGGCCTGTAACACATCTGTACCAGGGCACTGCAACACCATCCTTCAGAAGGGATAGGAAGAGAGTAAAATAACTGCCATATGGTCTTACATCCGTCCATCACCAGTGGAAAATGTACATTTATCATTTGCAATTTTTAATCATTTGCAGTAAGCCCAGCTGCCTCCAAACTTGAGCTGTATTTAGCCAACTACTGCAATATTTTTCTTTCTTTATATGGCTCCCTTCTACCTTGCTAAATTATCTTTGACTCCTTGACAGTATCTCAGCACATGAGAAGGTGACAGCAGCAGTCACTCAGTACAGCTGTGATTAGAGCTGTTGCTTTGGTACTTCACCCTTAGTCATTCTTGTAGGTTTCAACAGCCTGTAAGTCAATCACACGGGTGAACTCTGCAGATGGCTGGAATATGAGTAATAGGTTGGGATGTGTCTAAACACAGCAAAGCATATCCATCTGTGTGAAGAAGCTGAAGGAGCATAGAAAAGCAGGGCGGCTTAGTTCCATATATGTTTGCATATACACAGACATAGCCAGCAGCACAATCCTGTGTACTGAACATTTAAACCAAGGATGAGTTTTTGATCACAGAAAATAGTCAGTGTAAGAACAAGGGGGGTTTTTTTTGTTCTTTTTCTGCACTTTTGTTTTAGTTTTTTCTACATTCCTCAAATAAAGGGTGCATTTTATAATCTTGTTGAGAGAAAAAGAACCATTACGCTGTGCAGTACTGCAGACCCTAGGCCAGACTCCTTGCGATGTGAGATCGGGACAAGATTTCACTATCACAGTCAGTGATACATCCTTAAGAGAAGGATTAGTAGAACAGTATTCATCTGCACAGCACGTAAGTAGCACACTGCAATTACAGTGGGGACATGCAGTGTGTGACTTGACTTGAGCAGAGCTTACCAAACCTATGGGATGATTTGTGAACAACAGTAGAATTTCCCAGAATTTCCCAACTGTAAACCCTATGAGAGAAGGTTTAAATCAACACATAGATAAGAAATTACATTCTTTCACAGGCTGGTTTAAAAACTCTTCAGACTAATTTTCTAACATTCTGTTACAGCCTTCAAGTCCTTTCGACATGTGGTATTCTAATGGGGAATGTTTGTCCTTTTATTTTTTAAGAAATATAGAATAAAGGTTTTACTTGAGCAGATTTATATCCCAATAAAACCAATCAAAACTGGATCTGTTCATACCAAGAAATTAATTTAGCCTTGCTGTTTTCCAGCATCCTTTTTTTTTTTGTTTTTGCCTTTCAGATGGGAGTTGTGTTTCTGACCTTGACAAGCAGAACCAGAAGAGAGACTATGTCTGTTGTTAAGCAAACTGTTCCAGTGAGCCGACCTTTTTCATTGTAGCTTGATGGACAGATTGGCAGTCTGCAAACAAGTTGCCTATACAATTTATATGTACAATTGGCATGTACTCTAACAGCCCTTTCAGGATATTACCAGAAGATAAGTTGCCTGGAAGAGGATGAGTCCAGCACAGCAGACTTCCTGCAACAATACCACAGAAAGCTAGTATTTGATATCAGAGCAAAGGTTTTCCCCCAGGCATCCTTTGTGAATCATATTATAATTCCAGCTGCACTCCTAAGGAATAACAATGCAAGGTTATTCTCAAGAATTATACTTAAAAGGCAAAGAAAATATAACACAGTGGTGCAGTGGTGTCCAAATGTGTGTAATGTACATATGGTATTCTGTATTTCTGTTTTCAAAATGATGGGTATGTTTTTTGTCTAGCTGCCTATGAGCCATCCCACTGTCACTTCTTCTGTACGTTGAAGTAAAAGAGAGTAAATATTAACTTCTTAAATAATGCAGAGGTGATTAGGATGTAAAACTGGGGGAAGAGTGAGCCACAGTCTAGGAAACAATCCTTACAAATCCAAAGTTACTGCAAAGTGGTTTGAAAAGAGTAGGATTTATTTATTTTGCAAGCACAAAAGTATTTGATGTCTAGTTTACAAAATAGGCATCCTATTAGCTTGGAACCTGTGCAAATTTACTGTTGTCAAAATCCTGTCTTGTTCTTTCTGTATTGACTGTTGTTTTTATCATAGAGAATTATCATTTATTCTACCCCAAAACATCAAACATGGATATGTTCAACTGGATGATTATTATTTTAGATTAAGAAAAATAATAAATACTCTATAAAAATAGCAAACAGTAAGTCTTCATGAGCAAAACAAAATGGCCAGCCAATCTCTGAGTGGCATTTGATATGTGATATGAATCCCAACACGACAGGTGGAGATTTTTAGAATCATAGAATCACAGAATCATTAGGCTTGGAAAGGACCTTTAAAGGTCATCTAGTCCAAACCCTTTGCAATGAGCAGGGACATCTTCAACTACACCAGGTTGCTCAGAGCCCCGTCTAACCTGGCTTTGAATGTTTCCAGAGATGGGGCATCCACAACTTCTCTGGTCAGCCTGTTCCAGTGTTCTACAATGTGCATTGTAAAAATTTTTTTCCTAGAATCTAATCTGAATCTACCTCCCTCTATTTTGAAACCATTACCCCTTGTCTTATTACAACAGGCCTTACTGAACAGGTTTTCCCTGTCTTCCCTGTAGGCCCCCTTTACATACTGGAACGGCACTATAAGGTCTCCTCGGAGCCTCCCCTTCTCCAGGCTGAACAGCCCCAACTCTCTCAGTTTGTCCTCATAGGAGAATTGCTCCAGCCCTCTCATCATCTCTATGGCCCTTGTCCAGACCCTCGCCAACAGATCCATGTCTTTCTTATGTTGGGGACTCCAGAGCTGGACACAGTATTCCAGATGGGGTCTCACCAGAGCGGAATCACCTGCCTCCATCATCTGGCCATGCTTCTTTTGATGCAGCCCAGGATGCGGTTGGCCTTCTGGGCCGCAAGGGCACATTGCCGGCTCATGTTGAGCTTCTTATCCACCATCATTCCCAAGTCCTTCTCCTCAGAGCTGCTGTCAACCCATTCTCCATCCATTCTGTAGTTGTGGTTGGGATTGCCACGACCCACGTGCAGGACCTTGCACTTGGCCTGGTTGAACTTCATGAGGTTTGCACAGGCCCACCTCTCCAGCATGTCAAGGTCCCTCTGGATGGCATCCCTCCCTTCCAGCGTGTCAACGGCACCACACAGCTTGGTGTCATCAGCAAACTTGCTGAGGGTGCACTCTATCCCACTGTCGATGTTGCTGACAAAGATGTTAAACAGGACCAGGTCCAATACAGGAGAAATGCCACTCATCACTGGTTTCCACCTGGACATTGAGCCGTTGACCACCACTCTCTGAGTGCGGCCATCCAGACAATTCCTTATCGGCCGAGTGTTCCATCCATCAAACCCACATCTCTCCAGTTTAGAGAGAAGGATATCGTGTGGGGCAGTGTCAAATGCCTTGCACAGGTCCAGGTAGATTACATCAGTTGCTCATCACTTGTCCACCGATGCTGTAACCCCGTCATAGAAGGCCACCAAATTGGTCAGGCAGGATCTGCCAGTGGTGAAGCCATGTTGGCTGTCACCAAGCACCTCCTTGCTTTCCATGTACCTTAGTATGGTTTCCAAGAGAATCTGCTCCGTGACCTTGCCAGGCAGAGAGGTGAGGCTGACAGGCCTGTAGTTGCCCAGGTCTTCCTTGTTCCCCTTTTTAAAAATGGGGGTTATGTTCCCTCTCTTCCAGTCATTGGGGACCTCACCAGACTGCCACAATTTCTCAAATATGATGGCCAGTGGCTTGGCAACTTCATCTGCCAGTTCCCTCAGGACCCACCAATACATCTCATTGGGTGAGAAATTTATAATGCAATTAGCCAACATTTCTTGCTGTGGAGCGGATAAATGATTTTTTTTTTCAGGTATGGATGTAGTTACAGAGGCTATCCTAACACCACAGAGAAACCACGAGCAGCTGTGAGCCTCTGAAGTCTAATGAGGATAGTCCAGAATGACATTCTCTTCAATGCATGGTATGAAATACCACAAGCCTGAAGTGGCTTCCCTGTACTGTTAAATGCGGCATTTCCCTGCCCTGAAGTACGCAAAACCAAAAGTTTCAATCACAAGTATATCTGACAGCGTTTAATTCTGAAGAGCAAGAAATGTAATCTGATTTAATATCTCATATGGCAGTTACATCTCACTGATTCTGTCCAAGAATGCCTGAATGTTTCTAGCAGCCTTGAATAGATATTATTTTATTTCTGATGGACTGGGTCAGCAGAAGGAGCCTGGACACTGTTAAAGTACATAGTACCAACATATTAATCATGCCAAACTCCACACTGGTTCTTCAGTCTCCACAGTGGGGACAAGATTATTTTCACAGCAACATTAATTTTATTTCTAATTGAGACCTCTGTCTCCAGAGAACCTTCTTTGGCTTTAAGATTTAAATATCACTAGTGTTTAAAACTCTCTTCCTTCCTCCACTCTGGGATTGGTAAGGAAGTCCAGTAGATGTGACAGTGTCTGGTGCTTTCACAGTAACGCCATCATGACAGTAAGTAAACGGAAAGGGCAGGAACAAGAACAGCATGCTTGCATCTCCTTTGTTACTATAAGCATGCAATTAAATGAGGACTTAAAAAAGCCAGAGGTTCACTAGACAGTTGTTAGATTGCTGATGGCATGGTTTGATGCTTCTGCCTCATCCTTGCCTGACATCACCTGAAATGTAGTCTGAGATGTGTGCTCAAAAGATTAAGTGTTAGCAGTTTGGTTATCCACAATGTAGGGTCTAAACAGTCCCAGGTAATAGATCAAAACAGGATGAAATCCATAACTAAAACCAGATGGTTTATAGTTCTGTGCCCAGTCCTGAATGGACTTACTTGGTACAAAGCCAGAGATGGGAATGATTGTTTCTAATTTACGGTGCAGTATACACATACAAAATTAGGATCTATTGATTTATTTTATTGGAATTTGGTTAGTTGGGAAATATTTTATACCCAAGTATGGGAAAGAATTACTTTATATGGCCTTGTTATAAGAAAGCTGAAGTTAAATTTGAACACAGGCCATTAGTGCTCTCAATTAGAGAGAAATTCTTGTGCACAGTCCCCTATATAGCTCAAAGCAGTTTTGTTTAGTGAACATTAGGAATGCGTGTGCTCTTAGCTTTGTGCTGATGGTTGCATGTGGCAAAAATCAAGGGGACTACTCAAAGTTTTACAAGGACATTTCATAAACAAGAGTCCTATGCAGGAGCTTCCATCTCAGCAGTTTGCAGTCTCAGATTTATATATTTGCAGGTGCAATGATTGAGTTGATTCTCCAAGAAAATCTGGCCTAAGGTAAACAAATTAGGTGTAAACTGATCTACAAATGGTCTTAGTTTTATTGTTGTTCTTACAATGATGATATTTCTAAGTAAAACTGTATTTAAATGTAATGACTCTTGAGATTATTTGAATTGGTTTTCCCTTTAACAGATCCTTATTCAACAGTAAAATAAATGCATTCTCACCATTGTGTGATTATAGTCAGTCACATTCACAAATTGAATAGTCAAATAGAAACTCAATTAATATAAGTATAAAATTTAGAGGCAAGTCTGAAGCTCTTATAGAAATTTTCACATGGATCAGTCTCTTTAGAAAGGAAACAAAACCTACCCATTAATGGATGAAGAGTCTCTTTAGAAAGGAAACAAAACCTACCCATTAATGGATGAAGTAATTCCAGTGGAATTTCACTGCACCCAACAGTAAGAAAGGCTTGCTTGTTATTTAGCAAATGCTTTCTTTTGTTTTTGACTCCCAACAGTGTATCCCTTTGGGCTTTCATTGAGTCCAGGAGGGACTGAAATGCTCAAACTATCTCCAGTTCAGTTTTCTGCTGTATTCAATGCAACTGGAATGCAGCAGTGACTCTGTTCTGATGTATTCTCCCTCAAGAGTGGATTGGACCAGAATTTAAATCAATGGCAGTAACTGGAGTTCAGCTTTGGTTTCTGTCCATTTGAACTTTGTCATGAAAATCCAAATACAATCAGGGCTATAACCTAAGAAGTAAAAGAGACAAGAAAGAATATGTGGAAATACTTTTTAAAATTGGCCTGGAGAAATATAACTTTGTGGCCATACCTAACCTTTGGAAGAAACTCCTAAAAATAGCAGAGAAGTCAAATTTAAGCATTTGAATGATGAAACATGCAATCAGTGCAGCTATAAGTAACTGTATTATGTGGATGGAAAAGGATGTAAAATAAATGGAGCTAAAGGCTAGCATGAACCCGCTCTTTAAATAGATGTATAAAAGGGTCAGTGACAACTTTATATTATGAAGGCAATGGTTAGGCTGGAATACACAATCCTACATTCAGTGTGGACAGTATTTTGGCTGTGTTCAGGCATGAAAATCAGGTAGTACCACTGCATGTACAAGGATGATATTACATTCCTTTTAACAATATTTTATTTTGCTTATGATTTCTTTCTCCAAGTCCTCATAGAGACCCAATGGTACTTTCTGTATGTACTTACAGAAGGATTGGGCCTTTAGTTTGTTTGCTTTTTTTGTACTCACGTTGGACAAAGAAGCATTGAACAAACCAACAAATTCAAAGAAGTGAATGTGCATCTGTGAGGATGATTTAGTCAGTAATTCAATGACTATCTTCAAGGGAATCCCAACACTGTTTAGGCTACGTTGACTATACTGAATAGGTGTCCTTTGGCAATAATTTGACCAAAGATACAGCATGTGGGAAAACTTGTATCCAGACATCTAAATTTATATGTTTCAGTCTCAAACTGCATCCTATCACAGAAGAATAAACCACAGCAGAAGATGCAAACTGGGACTATCTAGTTCAGTTTGTGGAAGTATGGAAGCAGACTAACTTTTCTATAGATATGGCAGGATGAAGATTACTTTATCTGACAAACCCCTCCTGAAAGGTCAGTCCTCAGTTGCTTTATCAGATCACTACAGTATGTTAAGGTCAATGAATGAGAGGCCTTCAGCCAGCTCCTGTGGGGTGATGGGGTAATTGATTTTACAGTTAAATTTCAAGATCAGGACAAAAAGATGCCTTGAGTAGATATTTTGCACAGAGGACCGTAATATGAAGTTTATGAATCAAAGATATACCTAAGGGATCTGACCTATTTCTCTTGACTGCTTCCTTAAGTGTAATGCCATTCTTTGTAATCACTAATTTGAATCATTGTTGGATTTTGAGAGAGGTAATACGTCTTCTGTAAACTTTTGAACAGGGTTGCATGTAGCATGAATTTAATTTATTACAGCTACTGCTGTACAAAAGCAGAATGTTGGTCTTCGTTCAACTGTGAGCCAAAGCATATCCCACATATTCATCCATCAAAGAAAATCCAGTTATACCTGGCATGACCTTTTCCATCGTTGTTTAGCAGGGGAAAGACCAGGATGGATTTCAGGAGTTGAATGAACCTGGAACTAATCTATTGCAGACCAAATCAAAATTAGACACTGCTATCTAACATCTGAGCAACTGCCGCCTGAGAGAAACTGTATTGAAGATATCCGATACAAATTTGGCCCTGCAAATCTAATTGACTTGGTTAGGAAGCTGGTCTAACTGGAATTTTGGAATTTGCAAATCTTGCTGATGTTATATGTTGTTATCAATAATCCTGTTGCTTTAATCAACAACATTGCTAATGCATAGGGAATAACATGTTCTCAGATTCGTCAGGAGACAGACTAAACAGGAAATATTTGGATGACTTTAAAAGCTCTTTGGAAGAAATCATATATACTTCTCATATAGCCTTGCCTGAACTGATCTCTATCTTCTGAAACACCCTAATGTAAAAGTGGAGGATCCTTTGGTGCTTAATGAGCAAAATAAATCCATTTTGGGAGAGAATGAAAACCTCAATTATGAATGGAGTCTGTAGCTTATTACTATTCAAAGTGCAAATCTCCTCACCTCTCTTAGCCACACAGAGAATGACATTTTGGCTGGTTCTTTTCAGCTGAGCTTTTGTTGACTCTTGGCAGAGGAAACATAAAGAAAACAAAGATGTTCTTTCAGCTTTCAAAGAACTCTGACTTCTCCTGCGGCTCAAGCCTGTGAGCAAACCTTACCGTACATTGAGTTCAACGGATGTACTTAAAGCATTTCCTCCCCTATTTTATAAAATGTGTTAATCTGATGTTTCTGAAGTAAGTAATTGAGGACGTTAGTGAGCAACTGGCTCTACTCAAATTCACCTCACTTTCCAGTTACCTTACAGTCTACTTTTCCTGTGTTTGAGACCCCACACATAACTGCTAGTGCTGGATATAATACCTCTGGCTGTTCCACTTGTCCTTGTAGAGGTCTGCCAGCACAGTAAGTCTGCAGCAAAAGATCCAGCAAATCCCTCTCCCTCCAGACTCTCCATCTGAATTCCCAGCCATGTCTCCTGCAAAGAATTATCTCCTGTTCTGTCTGTAGAAGGTAAGATGTAGGTAACCGTCAGTTGGAAGATAGAATGAGAAGTCATATTTACCTACCAAGCAAGGAGAACAAAACCTAGTATAGTGGGTATGTAACCAGTAACAGCTGAAGTCCCATAACTTTTCTTTAAAGACAAGAGAATTAGGATTTCCTATATGCTACAGTTAAATTGAAGTTTAACTTCTGTATACTACGATCTTTAACTATCTTGTGTTTTGTCCAAGCAATCAGTAACTGTTTATTTTTCAAACACACATACATACTCACATGTCTTCCTATTTCCCAAGAAATTTTGCTTCTTGTTCTATAATGTAGTTTTCCTAAAAGTAAAATATTCCAAGAGAAAAAATGTAATATAAGATTACTAAATTTTCTTCTGGAAGGAGAAGCAAAAGTTCTGTAATGTAAACATTTAAGTGTTATTTCATTGGGTTTCCACACAGGACTTGAAAAAACACGCAAATTTCCTGCCAGGTGCCAATCTGTTTCTCAAAAAACTAAACAAAATCTATGGTTCAAGCCCTCTCTTTGGGCTGTACTCCTTCTTACTCTGGTGTTTAAAATAAAACCTCTTTAGTTATTTCTTCAGGTGTTTTTTCCTCACACATAACCATTAAGAAACTCTTGGCCATATAGTTCCTTGTTGTTCAGGAGAAAAAGATAAAGAAAGGAGGAAATATGGGAACACAATCACAAGAAGTGGGATAACTACATGTATATTTGCATATTGTAAATAAAGCACAACAGAATCAGAGCTTGAGAGTGTTGGTTATCTCTGAAGACCAATCACAAAGTATCTGATTGCTGAGGTATTAAGTGTTAGTCACAAGAAATCATGCTCTAATGATGAAGGAAACTGGACCATGTCTACTCAAGTCTGGATAAATCTAAACCACTCAACACTGTTTCAGTGTGAAGTTGTGTTTTCTATGGCTGAGAGAGACATCAGTTTGGCCACCACAAGGCTGCTTGCATCTACCTGTGAAATTTGATTTGTGCTTATTTGGACTAGTGTTCAGTCAGACTTGTTATACTGGGGCAACTTTGCAGCTAAACCTGGAAACATCTCTCAGTTGATGTGAGCAATTCACTTGGATTCAATATCAATTCCTCTCTCTTGGGCTCAGCCTGTGCCAAGTTCTGGTTCTCCAGGGAGAAAGAGAGCAAAACACAACATTAGCCAATGCTCCTGCTCCTGAGGTCACAGCTGTTGCTTTTAGGCATAGAGCATTTCAACCTGTCTCTCTGAATTTAGGTTTGACAGTCAAACAGGAATTCACATCTGGTCAGAGAGATACCTTTACTCTACAGCATACATTTCAACATTTTTCCTGCTCATATAATCAATAACAATCTGTCATTCACACATGTAGGACATGCACAAACTCCTACTGAAGAGGACTGCAGAGTATGGAATTACAGGGGTGGCAAATCTCACAAACAGGAATAGATAGTTAGTCTCTCTTTCCTGAAGGTGGAAGAGAACTTCATTCCCTTTAAGCCTTCTAACAGTAAGGCATTCATAGACCCAGTTAAATTTTGTATTTTCTGTTACTATTTCATATTGAAGTATGCTTCTTACTGGGGGAACTGTATCTGGAACATCAAGGCCCTTTTCTAGAGTCATTGGAGAATTTGTTGAAATTGATTCAAGGAAAAATGCAATTTCACAAGAATTCTAAAATTCTAGACCTTAGCCAAAGATTTACGAAAAAAAAAAAAAAGCAAATCAAAATGTCTCAGAAAACTAAGCAAGTACTACAGGCTTTTAAAATTTCTGCCTCAAAGTTGCAGCACTAGTCATTGGAAAAGAGCTAGGAGGGAAACAAATGGATTCATATTTTTTCTTGACATCCTCACATGATATCAGCACTAAAATTTCATTTTGAGAGCACAGTACTTGAGTTTAAAAAAAATCTATTAACCAAATATTTGTTATTTTGTCTGTATAACAAGAAATTAAGTTTAACAGGAAACGAATAATTTGAACAGTTGGGTGAATGAGTACTTAATTAGCTAAGACTGGAAAATATTTACAGGAGCTCAAAAGAACTGTTGTAATTCCATACATCTCTGACTTGATTTTCTTACCTTAATACTGTTGATGATTTTAACCTCAGTTCAGTAGAAGCTAAAATTAGGACAGTCAGTAAAATGGTAGCTCTAAGGACTGCTCAACTTATTTTAAGAGCAGAGACCTTGGTATGTTTTTAGATAGTCAGAAATATTAATTGTTAGTTGAGTTAACCTGGTGAGTGACTTGGTATTATTTAAGCATAATTATTTACCTGCTAGTGTATTTGAAGCTTGAGATTGTAAAGGTACTTACCTCCTGAGCTTTCTGTGTCACAGTCCAGTTCTCCTGAGTGATAGATAGCAAACACTGAAATCCACAGGGACAACACACACTGGAAAAATAAGATTTGAGGAGAAGCAGATTGACCAACGTTAGGCTGCTTTTACATATCTATAGATTGTTGGAGCATAATCTGTGCTTAAGTGCCATTTTCTATCTCTTGTCAGTTGGCAAAATCACATGCATTTCCCTTAAAGGCTATCAATATTTAATGTTTGTTTCTGAGAGTTAAATGCCCCTATATGGTCTGCCATGCATGTCTCTCTCTTTTTTTAATATTCAATATAAAAAAATTCTCACAACCATGTTTTGTATGGACAATTGCACAGTTTTCTGTGAAGAATGAATATAATCATCCCACATAACATCAGGTTAATGGCAATGAAAGTGCTGGAGTCAACATACACCAGAAATAAATACCGAAAAGTCTATGTTCAAAGCTAAAAACTTGTTTAGGGACCATCTGACATTTCAGCAACAGGATGTAAGGCTCCTTAAGAGACAGTTGTATCCTTAACTTCTAATAATTAGAACAACAAAGATATGCAGTTTACTCTGAATACACTTGGAGATAGTGGAAAATAAATCTTTCTATTGAATCCTGGATTTGGCTGTACTGTTACCACCAAAGTCCTTTAGCAATATTCCTTACACTCTATAATTAATGATGAATGTATGTGTTGCAGTATTAAGGCATAATTAAAGTAAAAAGAAATACTTACATGTTTAGGCTTGTTTTTTTTTTTTTGCCTTCAGATTTCTCAGTTGTGAGTGTGCACTTGAGTCACATATTTGATCTTTCTTCTTCTGGTGTCACGTAAAAAACTAAAATATGTTTTATTTTAAAAGTTGCAACAAACATTGTCTAGCACATTTATCTGATGGAGCAAATGTACTGGAAGCTTGTCATTGGTAGTCTAGTTGCTTGTGTCAGTAGGAATTGTGGGCTATTCTGAAAATTGGTTTGCAAGAGACGTAGATCCTACAGCAGAGTTAGAAATTAGTTTTCTTCTTCCTTTGGATTTGTATTGCAGATATCGTCATACAGTTTTAGCGATCTTAAAACTGTAGGATTGTATGTGCTCCAAAAGTGCATCATCATGTATGAGCTGATGACACAGTACCTGTCACATTGAAAACTGTATGCAGTTAACGAGTCTGTAATGATGTAGACATCACAAATGTTATTGACGCTGCATGAAATGAAGTAATGTAATGAAAACTTTCAAACGTCGCTTAATTAAGTGGAATCCAGGATAATTAATGAAACTTAGTTTGAGGGTCAGATCTTCCTAATCAATAACATTAACTGGATTCAATTTTTCATCCTGCTCACTTGCCCAGCCCTTATGCAAATTGAATTGATAGAGAAAAATTGTGGTGATTAAACAAAATTGTCTCTGCATGTGAAATATATAATGAATGGGCACACTGGCTACAGTTGTAACCATTGCTGTAAATACATTAAATACAGTTTGAGACATGGATTAAATAATGAGCATTCTTAATTGCTGAAGTAGAAATCACTCTGCACATAACTAATTCTGGATAGCTCAAACTGGGCATCAGAAAATTGAAAATAAGAATGAACTACATTGGAAATATTTGAGTTTCTAAGAGCATGGGAGGTGTGTATGATCCCTTCCAGTGCAAAATGATCTGGATATCCAACTGATGATTTTTAGGACAACTACACAAAGAACTCCCCGATCAATGTATTTTTAACACATTTGCTCCTATACCATATGAGTCTATGCTGAAAGCTGAAAAAAAACATAATTAGCTCAGGAATCTACAGTGAATCTACCATTTGATGAATACTTTTTTTTTTTCTTTAAGAAGAAAGATCTTTTTATTTAGTTTTATTCTTCCTCCTTTTCTCTTTCCTTTTGAAATAAAGTTTTCTCTGATTCATTGCAACCATAAACATGAAAAGAGAGATGTTCTAAGATACTCTTCTTTCTTGCTTTTCACTGGGATCATATGAGTACTGTGTTTCATCTCCAGTAATTTCCAACTAGAATATTACTCAAGGTGGAACTGGATGCAGGTATGCAGAGGCAGGATGTGTTCAGTGTTTCCTTGGTCATACAACATGAACTGTGTACTCCATCATATTTAATTTTGAGCCTTTGCAATCCTCCTCTTGCATTCATAAAACCATACCAAGAGAGACATGTCCTCCAGATGCGTAGAAACATATGGACAGCATGTGAAAGACTCATCTGATTATAGCAGTTCCTTCCTATCTATTGAATGTGTGTATATTTTAGCATTTTAAAAGTTTCTACTGATCTCTTGAAAATTGGTAAAGATTTGGATTTTATCACAACTTCAGTAACCACAAATATGGGGAGAGCCAAACCAACAAGAAAAGGAAAATTGGAATGTTTATTTGAACTTTATTTGCCCATGTGAGGAACAGAGATAGAATTTAGAAGATCGAGGAAGCCTAAGAGAAAATGGCATAAAGATTTTGGAGGGAAATCAAGACTGTCTGTGAAGGTAGAAAAGGAAGAGAATTAGTAGGAAGACTGAGGAGATTTAGCAAGAACGAGGAATATATGTCAGTCAGGGAATTAAAAATGAAAAAAAAAAGTAAATTAGGTAATACATAGTGCCGGTTAGGATACTGCATCATTTACGTCATCATGTCCCCAGAGTCACCAACAGAGAGGGCATACCTGATTTTTCTAAAGGACTAAAATGCTCCCAGGTCCAGTGGAGCTTAAGTGTTTATTACAAACATTTTGAACAGCTCTGATTACAGATAATTGAAGCTGGTTTTTTTTTTTTTATTACGGATAATCAAAGTAATCGTGTTAGAATGACAATTTTCAGAACTGACGTTGCCTGTCCTGGTTTTCTGTGCTGCTTTTTTGTAAGCAGGAGAATGACATTTATTCTTCCATAATAAAACCTTCCATTTTAAAAATGCTACTGGCCTGACCACTTATGAATAAAAATAATCTCAGTAGAAATGATTGCAAGACTGTATATGCAGCACTGAAAAGCACAGTTAAAGACTTTTTCATTCATATGGCATAAAATTTCCTCTGATATACAATTTTGATTGTGTTCAGTATAATGGGTCCTGATTTTAATTGAATTCTAGGCAACATGAAAACATGAATAAAGAATTAAAATAATAATATGACTTCTATCCTAATTTTCTTTCTGAATACTCACAGAAAGAAAGTATTATAGAGTACCTCTTACATAAGACTTCTGCAACAGGCATTGTATTATCATAGTCAAAATAATTTACTTTTTTGGTATTTACTTTCCTATGTTTAAAATTTGGGAGACATCATTTCTATACTTCTTAAGGATGTTAGGGATAAATGGATAGACATTTGTAAGATACATGGACAATCTGGGTTTGTCTGTGTGGATTCAGGGCAGCTCTGACTGAGGTGGCTGTTATGATTAGATTGAGAGGCTTTAGCAAACATTGACCTGGGCTCTGCTTGGAACGAACTCATATGCTTGCAGATCTTTGTGCACAAGCCTATGAACATATGAGGTTCTTAGTTTCCTCCCTATGCATTTTTTAAATCCTGATATGTAGAAAAGAGCCTAAAAGTAGTAATGTTATGATTCTCATGAAAACCAATTTCAGCAGTTCAGGTTTTATGGAAACATTCAGCAATCATGATAAAATTCTGAGAGCTGGTCGCTCTGAAATCTAAGGTAAGTAGCTTGAGGAGAAGTTGTCAACATACTTTATAATACAAGAAATTACATCTTGATGTGGTAAAAAAAAAGATGCGGAAAATATTTTGATTAGCTCTTCAAATCATTGTGACCTTGCCCTGCTTTGTTCTAGTAAAAATATTCTGAAACTAACCTTCTCTATTAATTTGTTTGATTTAGAGGAATTGCAGACTTCTAATGAAGAACATTACTCTGTTGAAAAATTCCTTACCAGAACTTTTCAGCATGCATAACACTTTAGGGCACACTATTTCTCAGATTACCATGTACTGTAGGGCTATATTGATGCACAAACTTTTTTAACTGCATGCAAATAATTGTTTCAAGTTTGCAAGTCTCTTAGTATTTATATGCATCCAATAATGCACCCAGAATATTGTTATAAGCAAAAATATCATACATCTTATATGTACAGACAATAATTTCTCATTCTAATTCAAATCCTAATAAAATATAATCCTAATTAAAACATAGCAAACAGCTATTGCTCGTCTGGTTGCAGTAATACTGGTAGAATCATAGAATAGTAAGGTCATCTAGTCCAATCCCCCTGCAAGGGAGGGTTGCTCAGAGCCTCATCCAACCTGGCCTTGAATGTTTCCAAGCATGGGGCATCCACCGCCTCTCTGGGCAACCTGTTCCAGTGTTCTACCACCCTCATAGTAAAAAATTTTTTCCTAATGTCTAATCTGAATCTACCTCCCCCTATTTTAAAACTATTACCCCCTGTCCTAATCGCAACAGGCCCTGATGAAGAGTTTCTCCCCATCTTTCCTGCAGGCCCCCTTAGTATTTTAAAAACACTTTTGAAATAAAACTTACCAATACCTATTCCTTTTCTAAAATCTCTCTGGATTCTTAGGCTGACAATACCATTGTTCCTGGCAAACGGGTCGCCATTGTCAGTGGGGCATCACAGTGAGTTGTCAGCATCCCAAGTTAACTTCAAGAGCTACTGTTTGTTATGCATGGGTGTGGTGGTTTAGCCCTTGTCACCACACAGTTTCTCACTTACCATCCCCCTAGCCAGTGGGATGGGGGAGAGAAATTGGGAAGGAAAACTTGTGGGTTGAGAGAAAGACAGTTTACTAAAACAGCAAAGGAAAACTACAATATTAACAGAATATAACAATATTAATATATACAAAATGAACAATGTACCATTTCTCACCACCTGATGTCTGAATGACCGATACAGCCCATCCTAAGCAGTAAGCAAAGGGGGGAGAGGGAGCCAGCAAGGTAGAGGGAATGATGGCAGCCAGCAAGAGAGAGAAGTGGAAGAAGATGAAAGTGGATGCAAAGGATGCCAAGGATGCCCCCTCCCATGGGTAACCCCCACTTATATACTGAGCATGACGTTTATGGCATGGAATACTCTCTTTGGCCAGTTTGGTCAATTATTCTGTCTGTCTTTCTCCCAGCTTCCTGCACCTGCACATTAGTGAGACTGGGAAAGCCAGACAGCGTCCTTGGTCTCATTCACAACAACTCATATCATCAGGGTGTTTTTATCAACATTCTTTACATACAAAATCCAAAATACACCAGCTACTGAGAGAAAAATTAACTCTGTCCCTGCCAAAATGAGGACAAGTGGCTATGTATATTTGCAAAAACTGAAAAGCTAACCATCTCAGGACAAGGCAAGTTCAGGCAAATCCTAAGACCTTACACTATCAGACAAGTATGAGGCTTGCAGCCTTTATTAGTATTGGCAAAAAATAGTATTTTATGAGTTATACACAACAAGCATATATCTTTTATCCCACTATGTCCAACAAGATTTTTGGTATAATGACATTAATATATTTTTCACTGAATGATTGCTCTACAAAGTAACAGATATATTTATAAATAGATAACACACTGGAGTACACTTAAATGCATGTTAAAGCTTTGAAACTCTGTGAATTGTATCTCGAGAAGTAACAGAAACTGGGGATTGAATGCTCTTTTAACCTGGAAAAGATGCAGGCATCTAAATTCATGGTTTCCTGCCATGGTCATTCTTTCTGATAGGGATTCCAGAAATATGCGTCTGCTAGACTCACCTCATACTTATTAAATTATGTTTATGACTGATAAAGAAATCAGTCCATTAAATATGTTTTCCTAATTGGCACCAGTACAGGTGGAGTAAGTGTTGCTTCATGCACCTTAGTACCTTATTGCTTTCAAAGAATAGATTTATGTATTACCACCTAGAAAAATAATCTGGTTTATGCCTCCTTGCATAAAGTGCTAAAACAGGAAGTAGCTATAAAAGCACATCTTTATTTAATATAATGCATATTGCAATTTAGAGGTTTTTATCTGTGACACAATCAATTTACTTTGTTAGGAAACAGAATACCAGGCATTCTGTACTGGACGCTCTTTCATACTTGATTATAATGACTTAACATCCTTTAAAATATTTCCAGGTAAAGACTGGAGATACATTAGCCAAAGCCCCAAAGGGAAATGTAAGAAGCTGGCATTGCATCTGCTTGGAGGAGGTATAGTTCTGTTTATAATATCAGTGATGTCCTTTAATCATTTTCAATATTGAAAGTTCTAAAAACACAGCAGATATTCTCTAAGATCAATACAAAAGAGCTCAGTATTGATGAAAATGACCAATGCCCTACTGTATACATTCTGAAAAATAAGTCTATCACTTTATATTCATCCACTTACTTATGTTTTGTTCACCAGTTCTTTCCTTTCCTTTCTCACTCTTTCTGGACACTCAAAGTGCTGCATCTTTTTGTTGTTCATCCTGAGTCTTGTAGTCTTATGTTCATCTCAATCAATATGAAAACTCAGCCAATAAATGCCTGCTGGAGCTATCTTTAAATTTACTCATCTCTATTTTTAGAGACTGGGCTGATGAACAGGCTAAGAACAAGATGTCTTTGTTATTGTAAAAAATAATCCATGTTGTAAAGAAGTATTGCATGTTGCTTGTGTCATGAAGTTTCCCCCAGGATATCACAGAGCACTGAAACACTGTTTGCACTTAGAACATTAGCACTTTCCTGAGTATCTTATTTTCTGAGCTCCTTAAAGTTCTTTTTTTGGGCCTACTCTGTTAAAAATTCCTGTAATCACTGTGGGTCGAAAAAAGCTACAGAAGTATTTACCAGAAAAAAGCTTGGATGCACTAAATTTCTGGTTTTGTGAGTGCCATCCTGAGATATGAAGAGTTAAGTTGGGGTTGAGAAGACTATTCCTTTGTGATCAATCATTTTCTGTAAACAAAAGTGAACTATACATAATTCAAATTTTCTCTCTGTCAGTGTGATCTTGTGATATGTTGGCTAGCTTTGAAAAGTAGTTCCTACAGAATTCAAAGCTAGACATCTGGTAAAATCCCAAGTTCATCAAAATTAGGAACCATTTTCTTTTATTATCTTCACGGAGGTAAGGTTTCTCCCACTAGTTATTACTTGTTATTTTCGTTGTTATTTGCATTGCCAGAAAATCTAAGAATTTTAGAAGTCCTTGAAGAAGTCCTTCCATTAGGGAAGATACACATTTTATTTTTCTGCATTTTGCATTATCTCAGAAAAATAAATGATTTGCTTTAGTATTGTAATGTTTTAAATTCTTTCTAAAGTGATGGCATATATACAGAACTTGACATGCCTTTTTGAAATATCTTCATAAAATATGTTATCATAAGAATCCATTCCTCCTCTAGTATAATCAGGCCTAAAAGCAATAAATACATAACATACCATAAACAACATACACAACTAAACATACATGACAGCAGTAATAAAATCATGACATTTTAAATCTTCATGGAGGAGCGGCAGATGTTTTTATACTGAGTATCATAAGAATCACATAAGAAACTAAGACCAGCAAGGAGCAGAAACTGGATTCTAAATGCAGAAAATCACTTGTTAAGCTGAGCTGACACCCTATTAAAGTTTGAATTGAACTAGAGCAAGTACCTTTCCTAAAATTCCATAAATAAATTAAGGGTGAGGAATCACTGTATAATGAAACTCATTTCATTAACAAGTCTTCCTAGAAAAATGGGTCATCACCTAAAATTCATGGATTTTTACCTATGATTAGATAATAAATGCAATAAAAGAAACAAGTAAAAAACCAAACACATAGTGCAAATCAAACATTTACTAATTAATTTTACATTAAAAATAAGTTAATAAGCTAATGAAGTTCTAGAACCTGCTTCTGAGATTAATAAGAATGAAACAGAAATGGACTACATTTAATATGATTTCTAATAATGTCATTTCTAGATATTTGGACAGTGTGAGATAGACTAATCTTAAATAAATTCATCCTCCTATTTTCATGCAATACAGCATTTGTGCCTTATAATAGGTAATTTAACCCAGGTTTAAAGTCTTCCTATGTGTATATGCATATGTATGTGCCTATGTGAAGTGGGTGTTGACTCTGTCAGGAACTTTTGTGACCAGATGAAGAAAGTTTCCATTCAATTTGAAGGGAAACTAAAAATAGCATTCTACTATCTGCCAGTGTTGGGATATAGGACAGCTCATTACCCTTGTTTACACTATCTATTTATAATCTCAGATCTTTAGAAGAAAGAAGTGCATAAACACATCCAAACAACATCCCATGTGCAGTAAAACATTACCTTCTACTTAGAATATGTATCCGTCCGTTATGGCTCACACGTAACTGAGGAAAAGGAATAGACTAGATAACACCTTGAACTTCCTTCTGGATATGCTTTGCTATAAAATGAATGCAATTGAGATTTGACTAAAGTATAGGAAGAACCATTGTTTTTTTATGGCCAGTAATAGATTTGATTTAGTTTTCAACTTATGATCTGTGATGCCTGACTGCTACAGCAAAATCTTAGCTTTAATGTTGAGAGCAGCCAAACTACTGACAAGATTTATTCTGGTGCCCTTGGGATTTTTGGATCACTGTTTCTGATGCAATGAAGGGACTTTTGTTGATATTTTAGATTACGAACATACAAGTGACAGTAAAGTTATCAGTAAGAAACTACAAACTATTCTCTGATGTAAGAGAAAAATTCAAAGGTAAAGTGTTTAGTATTTTAATGAGATCGCACTTGTTATTAATGATCTAATTAGGTCCAAAATTAAAGCTAATTTAAAGTTCTGGAGTTATTTGCACAGTAGGTTCTTCTCTTGCCCTCATTTATTACGTTGTTTTGACTTTGGTCAAGAGAAAGAGCTGTCACTATCCTACTGCAGCCAATCATAAAATTTTAGTAAATACCCATAACAATGTACAGTACCTAATTACATTATGGATCATTTTTTGTTCATAAGTATGAGCACATGCTTTCAAACTGTCAGTTCTAGAAACTGGGTTTTTTGTTATGACAGAAGTGCTTTAAAAATTTTTAACTGATGGCATTCATTTAGAAAAGTGGAAACACCTATCATATTGATTGTATAAGAAAGAAAAAGCAAGAGCTGAAATTGTTCTAGACAATACTGAGTAATAGCAATGACGATATGATTCAGTCTCAGTAAGTACTGGGCAGTGTGAATTCCCATTATTGAAGAATGAGGTGATGAGTAAAGCAGAACAATGGGATATACTCCTGTTCTGGTTTTGTTTAGCAAGGGGGGGCCTAAGGTGGTAGCTTCTGTAGGAAACTGCTACAAGTCGCTCCCCTTTGTTCAGTGGACTCGGCCGGGCCTAGGGCGGACCCGCTGCTGGCGAAGGCCAAGACAATTGGTAGCAGAATGTTCTGTGATAACGCCTCTGCGATAACGTATTTAAGAAGGGGAAAAACAGGAAAAGGAGGGAGGAGAAGGTGTGAAGCCAGCTGAGCGGGGGCAGAAAGGGGGAGGCGCGAGCCTTGTGGGCCTTGCAGGCCTCCCCCTCTGGCCTCCCGCTGGGCAGCCGACTGGGCCCAACTCGGGCCTGGCCTGGCTGCAAGAAGTGGAGAGGAGATGAGCAGTGAATAAGATGTAAAAAAGGATCCTGAGAGGCGTCTGCCAGCCTGTTGTGAGGAACGGCTGCAGGCGCCGAGGTCAGTGAAGAAGGAGGGGGAGGAGTAATGTGGCTCCT
>WHYT01014269.1:248225-274146 GCA_009806455.1 Tetrax tetrax
TAGAGATAAATGTTAAGCCCGGGAAGAGGGAGGGGTGGGGGGAGGTTATCTTGTTCCCTGTCTCATTCTCCTGCTAGTTTTAGCAATAAATGAATAGTTTTTCCCCAAGTCGAGTCTGTTTTGCCCATGACGGTAACTTTAAGAATTCCTCCCTGACCTTACCTGAAACCTCGAGCTGTTTTTTTTTCTTATATTTCTCCCCCTATTCTTTCGGAGGGTGGGGGGAGCGGGAAAGAGACTGTGTAGTCTGGTCCCGATCAGAGCTGAACTGCGACAACTCCTGAGACTTCTCCTGGTGTTTCTATCACTGACGTATTTTCTAATCCTGGACAAGCTGCTCAACATTTTTGTCTTAGACTTTTTTTTTTTTTTTATTTGTGAACTGGCTGCTGTTGTATCTCCTGTCTAAGACAGCAAGAAGAGATTTATATACACATTCAACACTGTAGTGTACTTTCTTTTGTTTTTATTTTCTTTGACCCAAAGAACTGAGTGTGTCTCGATCAGAGTTTCAGTTAAGATCCACAGCAGCAAGTTTAGCATGGTGAAGTATATGACTGGGTTTTTAAATGTTTAATTGATGTCAGTAAAAGATTTTGGGGTCTCTGGAAGAGAGACCAATGTCACTAATATCTGCTAGCAGCTCACGTTGTACTACAATGCAAAATGAAGCCGTCAGTGCAGAATGCTGTACTGATAACTGAACTATAAGGACTGCTGAAATAGGTAGAACAATGTCAAAGCCTTACAACCAGTTTTGTGCTAACACAGATTAAACCTTAGCAAACATCAATGCATATGGTTCCATATTGCTCTCTTTTGAGCTACATAAGCTGTTAAACACCTAGATTTCAGTTTTGAAGACTTTTTTGCTTATACATAAGATTTGCAGGGGGTATTATTAGCTTGTTAAAAGGGAACTGCTCTTGTTATGAAAATTTTGATACAAAACCAGGACAAGGTGAATGCAAACAAGGATATTTTCACTATCCTGAAAGTACCGAAAGTATATGTATATTCTAATAAGGTCTAGCTTGCATTACAGAAATACAGGTATACGGGAGATAACATGTTGCTAGCCCAGCACTAGTGCTACAAAAGACAGTAGGTAGCATTTAAGAAGACCATCTGACAAAATATTGAACTTGCACTGAAGATAACAGTATTGATTTATTCAACTGGGCAAATAATCAAACAGGTATATTAATCACTGATGTGAGATGTCAAAAACATTATGGATAATTATCTTTTACTATATATGTATACAACATAGGTTTACTAGCAGAGATTTCTAGTGTACTTGCCTTTAATCTCTACAGTCATCTTCATTCCCCTAAAACAATAACGTGAGCTGCAACAATATGAGTCTGTAATCAGATTTCTCAATTTTATTTCTCCCTAGGAAGCACGAGCTGTATTTCAGATTTCCTGTTACCAATAGAGTAGCTGGAAAATGCCTGAATCAAGGAGATGTAGCTGACTTTGAAGCCTACTTTTCATCTCACAGCTAGTCTTATAGAACTGAAAAAATCTACTTTTTTCTCTTTTCTTACCTTTTCAATGCTAAGTACTTTCACTCAGGATTGGGAAGAACCCTGACAGCACTAAATTTACACTCAGAAAAAAAATTAAATACTAGTTTAAATACTTTTGCATAGATAGGAATTTTTAAAGGGAATAAAAGTAGTGTCCTTAATTGCAGTCATTTCAATACATCTGCTGGATAATGGATTCATAAGTAACTTCTGAAGTAAATACATTTAACCAGAAGATCTTACACTTTTCCGGTTTCTTCCTCCTCTCTGGTGCCATGCTTCTAACTTCTGTCTTAGACTGTGACTTTCCTGGGACAAGGCCTACCTCATACAATGGTTAGAATTACTAGAGCACACAAGAGATTACATAACAAAAGTACCCCTGACTTGTCCTTTGTATCAAAGATAATTATTAACAGTAGTCAGTAGGCTTCATAATAGCATCTTTCTCCTAAAAAACATGTAGTGGCTTTTGACTTTCTCAAATTGCTACTTCATCATAATGAGAATGCAAACCATTATGTAATTTAAAATGGACGGAGATGTTGAGGGGGTTAAAAAGGATGTGCTCCCATTCAGCTGTCCTCAGGTGTTAACAGGAGAAAGAGTGAACAATCTTTGCAAATGCAGCTAGTAATGTAGATAAATAATGGATGCAGCTAGTGGCCTGAATGCATTTAGTGAATCCCAGCTGCTCCACTCAGTGTTTAATAGGCAGGAGGTGCAATTTCTTGCTACATAAATATTCGATACATTCCTACCGCCTTGCCACATAGGTGTAAACAACAATCAGCATAATGAGGGACATAAATGTTTACTATAGGCTTCATTTTAGCTAACAGATGCTCAGTGAAAAGGCAGAAAGTTAAGGTAAAAAAGATGACTTGGGAAAACTTATCAATCACAAAAAATGCTATGAAAGCAGCTTCATGTATACAAGGATTTTACCTGCAGGAGATTTGTTCTGGTTCTTGCAAGAAAGAGCCAGTTAGTAATATAATTACATCAATGCAAATGTCTTGTGGTGGACAGAGAAAGTTTAAGTTTGGGATGATACGACTGATTCTCTGTACTTATAGTTAGGCTTTTTTTTTTCTGGAATTTTCAAAAAATCTCCCTTATTATTTCCAAGAAACTTTGCTTATGCGTAGCTATGTAGGAAGAAATAAGGATATTTTCACAAATCATAAATTTAGTTCATAGTGCCAAATTTGCCTTAAGAAGTACATGTTCAAGAAACAGGGAAGTGAGTATTCGCTTATGTTCATGTTCAGCAGTTCCCAGTTCAGTTCAAGCAGGTGGAGAATTAACTACAGCTTAGGTGCATATTCTCTTATTTTATACCTACATACTAAGAATGACCTTTATTAATTTTATTGGAAGTAGAGCTAGGCAAGTCTAGCCTATCTTAACTAAAACGTTTTCTCTGTCTTTCTTAGTCTTCATCTCTAAACAAAGTCTCCTAAACTGTTGAAAGGCACAGGTAAGTTACCTGCCTTCTCTTGTAAGGAAATATTCTGCAACTTTGATACTCAAACTCATGTTACCTAATACAACTGTTGGTGTATAAGATCACTATCTTATCTTGATGATTCAGTAGATCCAGACTTGGTGTCAGGGGAATCTCCTAAGAGGAACTCATTATTAAAAAAAAAAAAAAAAGTTAAATTTTGATACTTATATTTTAAAAATAAATAAATAATGTCTACACTAGGAATCATAGAATCATAGAATAGTTAGGATTGGGAGGGACTTTTAAAGGTCATCTAGTCCAATCCCTCTGCAAGGAGAGGGACATCTCCAACTAGATCAGGTTGCTCAGAGCCACATCCAACCTGGCCTTGAATGTTTCCAAGCATGGGGCATCCACCACCTCTATAGGCAACCTGTTCCAGTGTTCCACCACCCTCATCATAAAAATTTTTTCCTAATGTCTCATCTGAATCTACCACCCTCTATTTTAAAACCATTACCCCTCATCCTATTGCAACAGACCCTGCTGAAGACTTTCTCCCCATCTTTCCTGTGTGCCCCCTTTAGGTACTGGAAGACCAATATAAGGTCTCCCCGGAGCCTCCTCTTCTCCAGGCTGAACAGCCCCAACTCTCTCAGCCTATCCTTATAAGAGAGGTGCTCCAGCCCTCTGATCATCTTCATGGCCCTCCTCTGGACTCACTTCAACTGGACCATGTCCTTCTTATGTTGGGGCCTCCAGAGCTGGACAGAGTACTTCAGATGGGGTCTCATAAGAGTGGAGTAGAGGGGCAGAATCACCTCCCTCGACCTGCTGGCCAGGCTTCTTCTGATGCAGCCCAGGATGCAGTTGGCTTTTCCATTTGGAAGTAAACTATTGAAATGCCAGTTCCTGTTAAAGACTCCTTGGTTCTATTAGAACTTGATCTCTGGGAGCTTAACAGTCTTCCTATTAAATTTTATCAACCTGTTGTCTGACTACTGCTCAGTCTTTTTATGCAAAAAAATTGCTCTATTAAGCAGTAATTTCTCACCTCTGTATGGAGAACTATAATAGGAATTGTAAGGAGCAGAAGTGATGAATAAGAGTGAAAAAATTGATTGATTTTGTGGCTGAGCTGTATAAAATTATTATTCACTTGATTATTTTTGTTGCCACTAATATTAATATTATTTCATCAGTAGAAACACTGAAATAATTTCAGTTAGGATTTTTCTGGACTTGTAGGGTTTTTGCATGCAGCGTGTAAGCTCTTACTGATATATCTTTTCCCTATGGGTGTTATTTAATAAAGTACATGTGTGAGTGTAAAGAAAGCAACAAACTATAAAACCTACCTAACACACAGAATTTGTTTAACAAGAATATTGTTGATAAACAGTATAGAATATAGTAGCATTGCAAAAACTGTTGATTCCTTTTGACGCTTAGCTCTGTATTTGTTGCAATACGCTTTTAAGACCAGGTCCTAAAATAAAAATATTGCTGCCCATTTAAAAAATAAGTTAGTCATAAACACAAAGGGTTGTTTTTTTTTTTTTTATTTTAGTGAAGTAAACAAAGGAGAAGAAAAAAAAACCCCACAAAATGAATAAAAAACCACCCTTCACCCTTTTTTATTCACGTCTTGCTTGTTCCTCCATAGCACTTTTAGTCCAAATTCTATTTTTCCCACATTAGGTATTGACACCTTGCTGCTCCAATGTGTACCATTAACACATATAGCATTAACTCTTCCCACTAGGAAAAGTTACTTTTTCATAATCCTAGAGAGAACACATACATGTGAATGCTTCTAGATTTAACTAATGAGTACAAGTTTAGCACTATTGTGTGCATGATTTCTAGATGTTTGGTACACAGCAGTGGCAGCAGCAAGGAACTGTCAGGAGCAGTAGGGACAGACTGTTCTTCCACTAGCAGCAAGAGCAGTGACATTATCTGGGGTTTATTTATGCACATTCTTCCTATCCAATGTAGGACCCAGACTTCAGGCTGATGATCTGCACTGCATTCCTACTTTCACAGTTTTATACATGTTCTCTCCTCCCTTATTCTCCTATGACGTAAACCTACACCAGGACACCAAGCCGTTCCTCCTGCATCTTTTCAATCAACAACCTGTGACCAAGGCTTCAATTCTGTTGCCCAGATCTCTACCACTTTCTTGCTATACTATACATCTTTTTTTTCAGGGACACTCCATTCTTTCACACAGGATGGTATAAAAACATCTATACTTAAATCACTGAAAAAGGAAGGATTTTGGATCAGGAGCTATAAACCAATTTCAGCTAATTTAAACTGATGGAGACTCTGAGTTCTTAACAATTATTGTCAGGAAACAGGTTTGCAATGTGGCAGCCATTAGGTGTTTCACAGGAACAGCAGACCATGAGATTGGATCCTTCAACACAGAATGTGTTTTGTTACATAATTTCACAGAGATAATATCTTAAAGGAAGTTTGTCTTAGAATATATGGTTCTGATAATTTTTCTTAGGATAGTCCTTAAAAATTAAAGGTCACTCCAAGGTAATGGAGCTGTAATTCAAATATGGACTTTCCCAAAGGTTTCAAAATTTGGAAGAGTTCAGATTATGCCTTTAGTTGAACTTGTTACAGAGTTTCTGGGCCGAGGAGCCTGATCTGGGTTTGAAGGTACACGAAGTCAGCCTTTACAGGATTGGAGCCAGGTCTGTTTAAAATCCAAATAACTTAAAAGAATATCTTTAAACTATACTTAAAGATTTGGGGGTTTTATTGTTGTTAAAGCATCCTTACAATTCTGTAGATTATAAAAGGCTTCTGAGAAGGAACAGTTACTTTTTTTTTTTTTTGAAGTCAAAACACATTTGTACTTACTTTATTCTAAGATTTGAGAAAATTCTCTGTCCATCCCCCAAACCAAAGAGACTAATATTGTAGGGGTGATTCATAAGTCTATTTTCTACTATGATGTAAGTTCTAATAAACATTCACATTTTGTTTAAGTTGTAAGGAATAGATTAGCCTGTTTGGTTGAGATTTTGCGAGATGAATAAATTCCCGTATATCAAGCTTGAGATCAACTTCAAGGCAGAGAGCTAATACAGCAAGTAATAATTGTTTAGTTGATGTAGCATTATGCAGTGTATATAGCTATAATAAATCATTCACATTATCATTATCTCCTCATGTCATCTTCAACTAATGTTATTACTAAATCAATTATACCAGACATCAGTGTCTTCCTTCAACTCTCTGTGAAAACAGAAAAAGTAATTCTGAGGAATCCAGAGCACCCTGATACAAATGTTCATTATTTGAGCTGAGAAAATGTATTGATGTTCTTACATTTTTATGTGGTTTTACACTCAGCATTTGTAGCAGGCATTTCCTGATCAATACGCGTAAACTCTCAGTTTTTACAGCTATCCTATTTTTTTTTTTTTTTCTTTACAGTTGACTTAATGGTAACTGTGCATTCTGTACAACAACATTGTCAATCTGAGATAAGATGCATGAAAGCTAATGGATTTTAAAAGCATTAAGAGCGAACACGGTCGAATAACAGCCAAGCAATTTAGTGTTGAGTGGATATACTTAATTTCACTGCAAAGTGAGGGGTGCTATGCTGAATGCCACTGAACGATCTCACTAGCAAAACTAGATGAATGGACAAGCTGAATATGAATGAATCAATAATTTTTCATGGACAGAAACTCTCTGCCTGTATTACAAATACTTCTCATAATTATATTATTTCTTATATATATATTATATTATTAATAAATAAGAATTTACTATATATATTTACTATATATGTGACATGTTTTTACATGAGAATTTTCAGAGTAATTTGAAAAAAAAATCACATGATTTTGTGATTCTAAATATGTAATGAGTAAGAAGAATGTAAACCCTTCACACAGCCACAAAAAAATCTGACCAGGAACAGTTATAACTTAGCTTGTAGTGTTTAATATATAAGGCAGTAGTGGCAGTGTTTCTGCTCTCAGAAGAAGCCACGACTGAGTTTACATGAAGTTACCTTTCCCCTTGGATTCCATGAACTTGCTTTTTTCCACTTCTAAAAGTAAAACAAAGTAAACAATAAATTTAAAAAATGTAATAGAAAATAAAGTCACAAGCTACTAATATTAGCTGCTTTTTCAGGTCTTGCTACGTAGTCCAAGACTGGTTGTAAATACTCTACCATTTTTCTTTGAAGAGATCACACAATGGATAAATTTGTGAGAATTTACTACAGCGCTGTTGCCCACAGGTGTACCCTACAGGCAGGGTTATGCTGCTTGTGTGACAACCAGTTTGGGATCAGGAAACATGAAGCAGCCATTAGTTCCTCTCATAGCCCCACAGGCAGTCTCTCCACCTGGGGAGAGAAACAGTGAACACACAGGAACACACAAGCTATGTAAGCTTCTGTATTTTGACCTAAAAAAAATTAACAGAATATCCAGGATTGAGGGGAGATTAAGATGATATGCTCCTATATTTTTTTTATGTTTAAATATCAAAGGAATAACTCTAGAAATATCAGTTCCAGCTTAAACCCTAACTCTATCTCTGCTTTTATGACATTCTCAATATACGATCCCGTTTACAATCTAATCTAAATATGAAAAGAATCAGTAGTATCTTTCTCTAAACCTTTAGCCCCTGAGCTGAATCCAGATCCCCTACTCAGTCTACCTCTAATAAAAATTCAACAAAGGAAATACAAGAATATTTTTGCTGTGATCCTCTCTTTCTGCAATATCAGAAAACTGTTAAAAATCAGAGTTTGACAGGTTTTTCTTTTTTCTTCTGATGGCACATCAGTAAAACAGAATATATAAGTATACGCATCATGGCACAGTTCATTCTGTATTTCAAACCAAGCAGAATTTGCTACATTATAAATTTCAAATTTTCCTCCTATTACTCCAAAAGACTAAATACTCTCTTTAATATTCCTCAGTCATCCCTGGCCCCAGAAGTGAGCATGGCAATGAATTACTGACACCTGTCCCGTTTTCCTAGTTTTTCCTGTGCTGCCTGAGGTAGATGCATTCTGCAATGGAGGTTGACAACAATGTCCAAAGTAACCCCACTACTCATTAGAGTAACTTCTAAAACATGCCATAATAAGGCATAGAAAGATAGATAAACTAAGGCTTAAGTGCTTCTGCTCCTAAGTGTAGCATTTCTAAAGTGGAAAAAAAAAAAAAACTCTTTTGCAACTGAAAAGCCACTCTAAGCACAGGTGGTTAGAGTTGATGTGTAGTTTTCTTTACACACTTTCAGCTGCAATAAAATGTTTCTCTGAAACTCTGCAAATTCATAAAATGGATAAGTATGGTATATTATGGAGTCAATGACATAATGGCATTGACATTATGATTGACATATGACAACATAATGGCAAAGACACAAATTAAAGAGAATTCCTAATTAAATATTACCTGATTACATAAGGAAAACTTAGTAGGATAACAGGCTGTTTTAAGCTTTGCCACTAAAGTGTTATCAGAAGAGTGGTTCAGACAGCTTGATGTGGTGGTGACAGGATTGTAACTATTTTTGGTCAAAATATTTGTTTGCTGTTATAAATGTCCTTGCTATGTGGAAATATGCACTGAAAAGTCTAGGAGAACACTTGATTCTCTAGAATCAACAATAGGTGAATAGTTTGTCTTGAGTGTGTACTGACTAGCCTTTCAAGTTGCATTTTGTTTCTCCCATCCCTTCTTTCCTTATTTTGACCAGATTCCTCCTCCCTTCCTAGCCAGATCTCAGAATCTACTACCAAAAGCTACCCAGCTACTGTCAAAAGCAGCATCTGTGTTATTATAATTTCCACTCTTCTGCCCTTTTATTGCTGTTGCTTCTCCTGTGTTTGATATTGTAGCATTGTTCAGGCTGGATGAATCAATTGATCTTTCCAGTCTAATAGAAAGCTTTTTTTTTTTTTTCTGGTTGTTTGAAATTATATTTTCTATTACATCAGGAAGTTGAGATAACTCACTCTGCAACCAAGTAGCTGTGAGGGGAGGCAGGGGGCAACAGAATAGCCAGCAGCTTTGGCCATAAGCCTACTTTAGAACAAATCAAGCATATTTACACATATTGTGGCTATTCACTTAAAAATAAACATTTATTTACACATATGAAAGGTTGATATACCTCCACTGTCACTTGGAATAGTTGAACTCAGGAACTTTGTGCTATTTTGTCTTTGGAAGCTAGATAATAAATATAGAGTATGAAATACGCATCAACAGCTTGTGGATGTTATGGCCTGTTCTTGGGTTTGTGTCTTTCTCTTGCAGGGACAATAACCATACTCAACAAACTATAACCTATGATGTTTGCCATATTTGAAAACTTAATCCCCTGTCTCTTTAAGTTTTGAGTTGCTTGCTTGTTTGTTTGTTTTTAATGCTAAATATAAATGTGGGTTTAAATTATTGGTGAGACAGTATTTTCAGGTGTACTGTTAACTTAATTGGTAGCATGCTGCTTTACTCTCAGAGGCATGTCTGGCCTAACATTTTCCTAACAAACAAACTGGTTATAAAAACCATATTGAAAAATGTAAGGAATTTTGAACTGAGAATAAAATAATCTGATAGAAAGCTCCTTGTTAATATACTTATATACATAAGTATACCAATATACCTAAAATGAACCTACAGTGATTTGATTTTTTTTTTGCTTAACTGGTTTGGTGTCATGTAAAACCTGAAAGCATTTGATTTCCAGTCATTAGGTTATTTACTTAGTTTCAAAAAGTTTCATAATTCACAACCGCTACAATTATATGTCCTCATTTACAAGATAGCTCTCTCTGGCTTACACAACTAAAGCTCTAGATAATTGGTTGTCAACATTATGAGATTTTTTTTTTTAAATGAGTTTGACTGCATCCTTCAATGTTCCTGAAATTATAGCTGACTGAAAGCGGAGATAGCTGTGACATTTTTACATATATTTTACTCACTGGCAAGCTACCTTTTAAACTAAAAGAAAAGGCATGGATTCAATATTTGTACCATAGACATAAATATTTTAAATATTTGTGAAATAAATTAATAACCAAAACTTTTACTCATTAACCATTACATGAAAACAGACAGCAAAAATATTCTAGTATTGCAATATTGGTTATAAACCTTTAGAATGAATTAGAATAGAATCATAGAATCACATGAATCTATACAGTTCTATAAGGTTCAGCTAAGACATTGTGAGAAATGGGGATTTCTTTCCTTATAAAGACTTCTAAGAAGAGAATAGCTGCTATCATTCTTTTTCACAATGACAGCTTGTCATATCATTCAAATTTTGCCTTCTTGGACGAGATACTACATTGATGTTTATACATTAAACAGTACCTATCACACTGTTCAACTTCTAATATTTCTTCACAACATATGAAAGACCATTCTAAAAACCCATTTTTTTCTATGAAAACTCCTTTTATTATTTTTATTTTAAAACGTTTATTTAGTCTCATTATAACAATGTTGGTATTTATACATCTGTTTAAATATTTAGTAATAATTTAGGGAACATAGTCATTTGGAAATCTAGACTCCAGACAAGAAATATTTAACACTGCAGTTTCATTAAGTTCAGCTGATGTTTGAAACCTTTCTATCTTCATGAATTTAAATGCCAGTATTTTCTTCTATCTATAATAAACCCAGGTTTCCATTTAAGATGCAGCAACTTATACCCTCAGCAAAACAAAATAAGGGCCTGAGAGAGTCACCATCAGTATTTCCCAGAAAATGTCAAATATATTGGTCCTAGTTTATTGATTTGACTAAAAGTTATTTGTTCAGCTTCTTGCCATTAATAACATCAATTGGCAGATCAAGACAAGGCATTAAATTATTTAGATTTTTTTCTTTCTTAGGGATCGCCGTGATCATTGCACAAAAGCCATTTGCAGAGGGAATTTCAGAGGACAGGAGGTCAGATGTGTAATAATTATTTCATTGTAGAAAGAGGTAAGTAACATTGAGTAACATCTTACACTGCATTATTCAATTAGCAATGTTCCTAAAAAATCCTGAACATGTTGGTTTTACGTTATTACTTGTAGATTTGGTTGTGGATTTCCGCTTGCTTTTTATCCAAATACCATAATTAATGGGGGACTTGGAGCTTTTTTGTTCTTCTAATATAGAGGTTATTAATCTTCCAAAAACACAGTGCTTGAGATATGGTGGCAATTCCAAATAAAAGATATGATCACATTATTGTAACTAATAAGGCAGAAGCCATTTAAAACAAAGGTTTGTGGAGCAGTCTACTTGCATTTCCTTCAATATGAAAGCTGATCAGACCTTTTTTCAACAAAACAAATTGCCTGTTAACTTAGTTCTGCAACAGAAATGGCTGGTAGAATCAATGGCCTGTTGTGAAGCAAGATCTTACTATTCCCAATCAGGTACTTGCCATTTGGCAATCCACTAGGTGAGACTTCAATGAAAGTTTTCTGAAAAGCTTTCTCCTCTAGGAGATTTCAACCAGTTTTCAAAATGTCACACTACATGATGGAGAAAGCTGAGTGTGTAGTGCTCTGGCTAATTCTCACCTGTACTGAGACATGGAGCTAGAAGAATGGTTTACAGGTATATGCTAGTGTGAGAAGAAACAAACTCTGAAACCACTCACCTGCACAAAGAGGTTTCCTTTTCAAAATGCTCCCGGAATGCAGTTCATTTATTAAGCAATGTTTTCTGCATCAATATTTTTTTATTAAATTTTTTGTAACACAAATGGGCTTTTGATTGAAAGACAGTAAACAGCTACCAAAAAAAAGGTCTCTAAAAAATATCTAGGTTAGGAAATAAAAAAATACTTTTGTCTATATAAAATACATTTAGCCTGAAGTACAGAGACACTTGGAGAAAATGTGAGTTTACATTTTTCATTTTGTTTCCAACCCATTGTTTCTTTCATTCTTAAATAAAATCTGCAGCAGAGGCTGTACTGTTAGCACTGTGGGTATCACTTCATAGTATTAAAAAGACTATTGGAAGGATCGGTGCAAAAAGTTAATATGTGATTTTCCCATGTCTAGGACTTTAATTTTCTATTGTTCTTTATCCCTAAAATACATGAAATCTAGTTAATTGCATCTGATATGAGGGATTTGAAAGAGAAAAGAACATGCTGGGTTAAGGTATGTGTTCCAGATTTAAGAGGAAGAATGGCAGAAAGTTTAGATGTAAGAACAAGAGAAAGAGGTGATAATGACTTTAGCAAACAAGTTTTCCACTAGCCAGACATGATTCCTGTTATATGTCAAATACACTCCACTCACAAACACGCTCAGTCCTCTGCTTACATTTTCCTTGGCCTGAAATACAATCACGTCAATGAGTCTAAATCGAAATTTGCAGCTCCTTTGTCTGCTTTAGTCCTTTAAGACTCACTGCAATTTTTAAGTCCTATTTAGTCAGACTCAGTAGTGTGGCATAATATGTTCAACACAACATAGTATTTCTACTATGAACCCCTCAAGCTGTAAAACTTCAGGACCGGGTACCATGCCTAGGCTGAATGCAAATTTGCTGAATTGATCTTCCTTAATTCCAGGATAGCTTTGGCCAAAATGCTACCTGAACATGTTATGTGAGTTCCAACTTCCTATTGTTTTTCCCCCTCCACCAACTGCTGGGATCTGTGAGTAGAGAAAGATCAACTTCAGAAGTCCATGTTACTCCTCTCACTACTGTGAGAAAACTTTGTACAAATTCTGCTGCTAAGTCCAAACTGAAATCCAAATCCTGTCTTTGCCTCAGATCTGGAGTTTTGACCTACCTCAATTCATTTTTTTCAGCCTAAAGGAGAAAAAAAATATGTTCATGAACTTGTGTTCAAAGCTGTAGAAGTTGCATTGGACAACGTCTCCAACTTTGCATCTGATTCTTTTTTTATTTAATTGCCTTATCAGTTCCTGACTTTAGTTTTCTGGCTTTTGTCAACTACACTTCATTGGGATAGCTGCTCAGGCAGTTTTGATCTAGTCAAACTTAGTTTGAGTGACTCTGACTCTGTTACTAATGGTTTAGAAAGCTCTACAGATAACATAGAACAGACCTAACAGTTTCTGCATGACCTTTTCTTCAGTATAGATTGTGACTGTCTAAGGTCTTTTACGTCTGTGATCCTCATTTCTTGTAACAATCATTTAGGGCAATCATGACAAAGACCTAATTCTACCCACTTAGCAGAAACTAGGTCCTTGGCTCAGACTGCCAGATATTTCAGTATTTCCAAGTTAAAGTCCTTAAGGCAAAACATAGGGAAAAAATGCTATATGTGTTGAAAAAGATTTCTGTAACCATTGGCATGATGGACGTATATTCAAGTTGGAACATGAGATAGGAGATGACAGTAAATAATTTTAAACTCAGTATTTTAAAATTACAACTGCAAAATCTTTTGACCTTTTAAAAGTATTGTGATATTTTTAAGTATAGGCCAGTTTCCACTATATAACAGGATGTTTTAAATAACTATATCCCTCAGGCTTATGTGTTAAAAGAGATTTTAATCCTTTTACAACAAAACTAAGTGTATTTTTATTTCTCCAAATATTTATTTTCCAGTAATTTATATACAACCCTACTACATTTTTATTGTGTAGTTGTAAATTGATACAAATCTATCCTGTAAAATTAGAGCAGAACTGTGTGAATCATAAAAAAAAAATTATTTACATTCAGAAGCAAATATAACTTTGCGATCTCTTTCTATAAATATTAAAGTACTTAATCATTTTTACATCTGAAAATCCTTAAGCAAAGGTTTACCTCCAGTATTTTCTTACATTACATTTCACGTTGTACCCTCGATTGAAAACTATCCTTTTAACAATCATAACCCAGGTAAGCCATACAACTTATCCAGAAGACTATTAGGGGACATTCAATGAATCAAAATTTACTTGAGAGTTATGTAATCAGCTTCCTAAACAAATTTTTTGGCAAATATTTAGCAAAATATGAGGACACCACCTGTGGAAATTTTTTTTGCCAAAAGAAAAAAAAAAGAAAAATACCTCTAAAAGTCAATTCTTACCTAACAAGGTTATTGCTGCTTCAGACATGCCAGAAGATGATTAAATAAAATAGGGAAAAGAAAGCCAAACAATTTTTGCTTTATTGTTTCTTCAGCACCATTTTTACCAATGTTGCATTTGGAACAATTTGGCTGTGTGAAGTGTAGCAAAGGTATATTGGCAGATTTTTTTCCCTTTCCCTCTTTCACTAAAATGAAGGTTATTCTGTATACCTACTTCTGATTTCATATGACTGAGATTTCTGTTCTGTCCTTCAAATGGGTAATTAATGTCTGTCCTAACAAACCTTGTAGTTAGGTACATCTCTTGATACCTGTGCTTGCTAAAATTCAGTTTGTTCAGTTTCACCTCACTGTTTCTTATTACTCCTAAGAAAGAATTAAAAAAATAAAAAACAACAACAACAACAAAAGAAATTCTTCTTATTGGCAATTACACAATAAATTAGAAATAATTTATCCAGGGGTCATAATCTACTGCAGCTTTTTCTGATGTTACTTGATATTGCAGAGTTCCACGGAAACTATGCTTCAATCAATATAATCATATCAAGGAGCTTCTGAAGATGTTTTGTTCTAAAATAAGTCATAAAAAGGTGATGAGAGGGGGTTTTATTTATTTATTTTGCCATGTCTTTGTACAAGACCAATTTTGGGAAGCTATATTTCTCAATTCTTTAACAGGGGCAACTCCATGATTTCTAAATTTGATCTACTGTGGTGAATTAACAGAGCAGAAGTATGCTGTATACATTATCTAAACCTGTGCTAAGAGGTTCATCAAAAGATTTATTTTGCAAATCATCTACACTGATTAACACACTGATAAAAATCACTGTTTATCCACCAATTTCTAGCACTGAAATACATTCAAAGTGATATATCATCTTTGGTTAAGTTTTCACCTTAGGTACCCAGTGCTTCCTGAAGTATCTGTTAGCATATTTGGCAAGATCTGCATGCTACAATATTTATACCATAGGGTCTAAGCTGCTTAGAATTGTATATCTCATCCTTTGATGAATCCCTAGAGTTTGTACAGGGAGAGTGGGTGGCAAACTACCACCACTGAATTACTCTTTCAGACCATTTAATCAATAGTAAACTGTCTAGCAGAGACATGCAATTTATCTGACTGCCAATTTTCAGCATCCACATCCACAGTAAAATCATACCTGATTTCAATGCTTCAGGTTCTAGATGCACCTATCAAAGCCATAGTAAGCATTGAATAGATCCTTTGGTTTCCTGAAGAACAACTACTACATGGTATATATTACTCTAATTTTTAGCTAAAAAGGTTTCCTCTAAATTTGACTGCATGTCTTCCCCTCCTCCCCACTTTTTTGTGTGTGTGTGCATGTGTGTAGTGCCTTCCAGCAGGGCAAGCCATGCTATTTTCTGTTTGAACAGTGGTTTTTTGTTAGTTTGTGATATTGGAAGACCAGCTTGGATCAGGAATGTTTTCCCTGGTGCTGCTGCGGCCTTTATTGTCCTGGTTGAGGGAATTTGGGACTAATCTGTAGTGATACTCTGCTCAGGTCAATTATAATGATTATAATGGTTTAGATTCTCCGGTCTACCTAGAAGGTCAGACAAGTGTCAGCCTTCTATGAGCTTCAGTTTGGACTTAGGAAAAAATGAATGGCTCATCAGTCACTAATTTGGGAAAATAGATTTGAGGTTTCCAGAAGTCCCCATAGCTTCTTGCTCCCACATACCAAAAGGATAGACTCTTTGGATTCCTACTTAGAAATCAAACATTTCCTTTTTCCTCAACTCTCCCAATCTGAGACTGACCTTAGACTTGTTATCAAAGTTTACGTCTCTCCAGCTTCTCTTCGTGTACGTCCAGAAAAGTACCTTTAACTTTTTACATTTTACATGAAGTATTTATTCTGTCTGTCATGGAATAAGCCTCTGCACCTGTGTTTTCTCAGTGTCTTAGTTAACTGAAAAATACTGGAGAAAATTAACCCTGAATGCTTCAGAATCAGCTGTTCTCAAAAATTAAGACTAAGTCTGTACTGTCTTCTTTTTTTATGAACACTCCAGAGAAAATTCAGAAAAGTCAAGGAAATATGCTAGACCCTGTGGGGCTGCTGATTCTGTATTTTTTTTTAATTAAACAATCAAACAAGACAATTTTTGACCAAAGCAGTTAAACCTGCTCTTGTATTAAAGAAGAAAATAAAGGTTGCCTTAAATTATAAATTCCTTGATTCCTTGTGTCGTAGTTCAGCCCCGATACGGACCAGACTACGTAGTCTCTCTCTCACTCCCCCCACCCTCCGAGAGAATAGGGAGAGATAATTTAAAAAAACGACTTGAGGTTTGAGGTAAGGACAGGGGGAAATCCTTACCGTCATGGGCAAAAACAGACTCGACTTGGGGAAAACCATTTATTACTACAACTAGCAGGATAATGAGACAGAGAAACAAGATAACCTCCTCCACCCCTCCCAATTCCCGAGCTTAACATTATCTACCTTCCCCCCCCCCGAGCGGCACAGGGGGGAAGAGGGAATGGGGGTTGCGGTCAGTCCATTACGCATTGTTTTACACCGCTGCTTCACAGCTGGGGGAAGAACTCCTCACATCCCTCCCCTGCTCCAGTGTGGGGTCCCACCCGTACGCCACAGTCCTTTGTGAAACTGCTCCGGCATAGGTTATCTCTTCCACAGAGTGCAGTCTCTCCAGTACGGCTGTCCCAGCGGGCCCTCCACGGGCCACAGCCACATTCAGGCATCCACCTCCCCAGGTGCGGGGTTCTGAAGAGTGGATCTCTGCTCCTCCGTGGACTTCCATGGGCTGCAGGGGGACAACCTGCTCCACCATGGTCATCACCACAGGCTGCAGGGGAATCTTGGCCAGGAGCCTCATTACTCCTCTCCTTCCTTCTTCACTGACCTTGGTGTCTACAGCTGTTTCTCTCACAAGAAAAGTTCGTTCTTCACAACAGGCTGGCAGAAGCCTCTCAGGATCTCTTCACGTTATTCATCCCATCTCATCTCCTCTCCACCTCTTGCAGCCAGGCCAGGCTGAGTTGGGCCCAGTTGGCTGCCTGGCAAGAGGCCAGAGTGTGAGGGCTGCAAGGCCCCAGAGGCCTGCGCCTCCCCCTCTGGGCCTCTGCCCTTGCTCAGCTTCATCACATCTTCTCTTCTCCTTTTTTTTTTCTGTTTTCCCCTTCTTAAATACATTATCACAGAGGTGTTATCACGGAACATTCTGCTCTCAGTCGGCTTGGCCTTGGCCAGCAGCAGGTCCGCCCTAGGCCCGGTCGAGTCCACTGAACAAAGGGGAGCGACTTCTAGCAGTTTCCTACAGAAGCTACCACCTTAGGCCCCCCTCACTAAGCAAAACCACAACACCTTGTTTTTTATGTTTTTTTTTCTTTTTTTAACTATTACTTTACCAGTTCAATTGCAAGATGGTTGCTTGTATAATAGCATATTCTATGTTCTAAATATATTTTGTAAGCTTGATAAATTTACATTATGTGTACATTGTACATATCTATGTTTTTACATAAATACTCCTAGCTAATACAGATACCATGTAGTTTGTATGCAAAACTAACCAGTCCAGTTCTGCACGAGTCTTGGCAGGTAGGATTGACTTAGAATAAGTTTCTCAGCAGGAAGCTGTTCTGCCTGACTTTCTCTGGGATATATCTTCCCCTCCTCTCTCTTAAGCTTACCTGGTGCTACTTTACTTAAATTTCGGTGAACAGAAACATGCCAATAGATATTCTTGTGGTTTTGAATCTGTCTAGTTTCTAGATTCATCATCCGAAACAGAAGAAAACACAAGATCATTAGAGTTAGTAGCTTGAAAAGGAATGTTGCTGTTGTAAATTTTAACGTTCATAAAGCGCTATGGGCTTGTAATGTAGAGGGAGACACTCCTTCAAAGATAGGTGAAATTGTTCGGTTTTTTTTTTTACTTTTTGATTCCAGTCAAAAAGGAGCCATTTTGGTGAATGACTCAATAATTCTTCTGTTTAAAAAATCATATTCCTTTCCCTGCTCAAGTGGCAGTTTCAGATGATAATAGGAGCATTCCAGGCAACAGATGGAATGAGAATTTGAATTTTATATTTTGCATTTAAGATTCAAGATGCTCTGCAATGCATGATAACAATGTTCTTAGCCGGCATACATTTGTAGCTCCTGAGTTAGAAAACAGCCTTTCTTTTTAGTTCCGTAGGAAAGTAAAACTTGATATGAAATTAAGTCATCTAGATTAAAGAGAGACACTGTGGTTATGAAACACTGTGGTGGAGTGGTCAACACACTCTTGGTAAATTCCAGAATCAAGTCAGACTGTTCAGCAGCAATTTGCTCCACACTTTCCCAGCTCTCTTCCCCTGGAAGCTCCCCCTTAGGAGAGAGCCACAAGGCATCGCTACTTACTTGTATTTTGGACTCTTTAATCAAGTTTCTGTGGCAGCAGGAAATTACTTTCTTAAACTAGTCAGCCTGGTAGACTGGAAGGATTTACGTAAGACTCAACAAGAAGCTTGAATGGTTTCAACTCTGTACTGGGGCAGCTTGTTAATTCTCTTTCTCCATCCAGTCATTTGTATAACTTTGCAGCTGTTGCACTGTGATTTTCCTCTGCCATTTCTCCAGCTTTGTGAATATTTTCCATGTGTCTAAACTTTCACTTCAGGTTTATCTTGCACAGAAAGATTTTTCTCCTCAAATCTGTTTGTATAAAGCAAACAACAGGTAAAGCTAATGTTAATATTAATCTCTCCTTCTTTTAATGCTTCTGCTTGAAAAATATAAAAAGCTGCACTCATTTAGAATCATAATTTAAGAATATATGTAGATATTGGACCAAAATTTGATGGTTGCCTGGGTGCAATTGAGAGTTTTATTTGGTGAATCATAATCAGCTGTCTTCAGTGCTAGTGAAAACAGATTATTTCATTACAAGGAGAGACACTTAATCACCTGGGACTCACTCCTAATAATAGTACAGAAATTTCAGGGAAGTGAGAGAATGCCCTGTATTGGAAATTATGTTTTTGTCAACAGAGATATGAGATGGAATTTTTTTCATTTGTCATTAGGACATTTCATAATATATATTATTGGTTTTATGAGCAACTCAGGTATTATTTCACAGGTATTTACATTTACCTTTTACTGTTTTAATGGAGTTTGTATTTCATTTAATTTAATTATATTTTTTAAAGTCAAATGGCATTATTCTTAGGTGAAGAAGAAATAGTCCTTCCTGAGTCACTTAAAAATAAAACAACGTATAAAAATAGATTCTCACGTTGACAGACTTGGCCAAAAAGCTACTTTTGTGCTTTATTGCTGTTCATAGTAATTATCTTTTAATTCAGTGGCACCTTTTATTCCTCATGTTTTGGATGAATTGTGAAAAGCACGTAAGTTTTAGCAAAGTCCCAAGCGATCTGGAGATGACTGACTTCTCCCTAGGTCTTACTCTGCTCATGTGGATTAGCAAAATAAGCTTATAGTCACCTGTTTCACCCCATGTGCTCTACTTTCTCTTCAGATGTTGACCTTTTTGTCCTCTTCTCAGCAGCAGCCCACATTAAAGTCTTTCTTTGTCCCTCATGCCACCCCATATGTTTAAGACATTCTTTGACGTAAAGGATCTACATTATCTCTTTATGTTCAAACTCATATTTGGATAAGACTTTCCCCCACACTTAGATAGTTAAATTCACATTTTTTGTTTCAACACACACTGAAATGTGTCAATTAGAGTAGTCATATTTTTATTATTGCTGAGGAAAAGTCCTTTAAAATAAAGCTGAGGATAATATTCCTAACAGACCAGAATGTGAGCTTTTTTATAGGTCAAGGATTCTTTTTTACTTCTGGTGTTTAGGTATGTGTGTGTGTAAAAGACTGTGTCAAATATTTGTCTCAACATTGTCAAAACATCAAACCACCAAGGAGGAAGGAGTGACAGAAAATGATCACAACTCCCATTCTCTATTCCCTCTGTTTGCTGCTTACAGTGGGGAAGGAGGCAGAGATAATTTGAAATTAAGCCAAGCCTAGGAAAAGAGAGGGGTGGGGGGAAGTTGTTTTTGTTCTCTCTTATTATCTTGCTTTGGTTTTATTAATAATAGTAAATAAATTGTTTTCCCCAAGTTGAGTCTCTTTTGCCCATAATGGTAACATGAATGATCTCTCCTTGTCCTCATCTCAAATCTTCGGCTTTTCATTTTATTACTTTTCCTCTATTCCATCAGAGGATGGGTAGAGTGAGTGAGAGACTGCATAGCTTGGTCCTGAGCAGGGCTAAACTACTACAATGTGTCACATCTTGCTTTCAGCATGCATCTTTTCCAAACGAAGACTTCTGAACTTTTGTCTCTTCCTGCTCCACCTGCCTTTTTAATACATAGTTATACAACAATGCTTTTAACCCTAATTTCAAATATGTTATACATTATAAACCTGGTTAATACAATGAGGCACTTTCTTATTATATCTACAATATTACAGGTTGTATTGCTTTCATTTTCATAAGCAGATGCATATTTCAACTAGAATCTATTTTATAATGAATAAGAAAGAGACACATCCACTGAGTAATTTGTGTTACCCTCACATGATTGGGTGAATAACTGTTCAACAGTACATACCTGTCTCCATTGATTGCTTGGACTGTTTTTTGTTTTATGCAAAATGCTTTGACCACCCCTGAGAAATCAGCTACTGATAAACACAGCAAACACAGTTACCCACATTCACTGTTTTCAAAATGAAAAAAAAAAATGAAAGAGTGGAGGAACACTTCCTGTTTTATTTTAATTTTGTGATTGACATCTGTTTTAATCTTTTTTTTTAAGAGCAATAACAACATGAAGTCTGAGTTGTTTGTAATAAGATTTGAAAATACTTTCCTTACTTGTATTTTGAATCAACAGAAGATTCTAATAATGGGTGCCTTACTCTCTTCTTTCTTAGGCAACAAAATATTGATACTAGTTTATTTCTTTTCCAAGGTACTTTGTCCATCTCATACAAATAAGAAAAAAAAAAATTGCTGTGAATCATATGCCTATAATTTGAGTTTGAAAGAGCTTAGGAAACACATACAATATATGCATTATTTATAAATATGCACAAAGTTTAACTTTTAAATATGTGTTACTAATTGAAATCTTCTATTCTGATAGCTAATGTATACAACAGTACTTTTAGGAATTAAGTTTACTCAAGATTTTCTTGATAAGAACTAAAAATTAATGTGTTTACCAGAATAAATCTTTTGAGCACTCATTTAAAGACAGTGAGGACATCATTACTTGCCCAAATGATTTAGCAAGAGATGTTTTATGAAAGACATCTGTTCATATGCAACAAATCTATAGGCTATTGGAGTGATTATGATTAAATATATGTTTATATATTTATACTTTGTTCCAAGTAGAAAGAAACAGAGTTTCAAACTTTGGCTTTACTGCTATAGAAGTCAGTATCAATTATAATAAAGTGCTAGCTGAAATTATTTGTGTGTGTAAGACTAAAGCTGAACTTACATAGTCAAAAGCCTCTGAACTCAATCCTGTCAAGTATAAAGGAAATAAATTCCCAAAACATAAACGTTGTTCCCTGAAGGAAAGCAGTTCTCCCCCTGGCTATACCAGATGGAGAAAAAATACTAGAATTTCAGCGATGCTTCTCATTGGACAAGAAGATTATGACCAGGGCAGATTAACTTTGTAAGAAAAGATCCCAAAATCTCCTGGAGATTAAATCAGGTTTGAAACATCATTTTGCTCTGAGACAAGCCTGGAAAATATCTCTGTATACAAATCTCCATATCTGTACAACTGTGTTCTGTGGGATGACTAGAAGGAAGTCTACACATGCCTGAGTCTGAATTTTGGAGCTGGTTCTAATATGAAGAAATAGTCTGTCACTGATTTCCTCCAATTTAAACTTCTGGAGAGTTTAAATCTGATCCAAGAACGTGCTCATTGATACTTAAGTAGATCAATCCTAGTCATTGCGCTGATAGCAGAAACTAGTCATTAGTTTGGCTGCTGAATACTTCTGAACAAGTATGCCTCCAGCCAAAGAACCTACAGACCATAAACAGTGATTGTGAAACATAGCCAAAATCATACATTGTTATGGGTGCTACAGTTGCTCTTCATTTAGCATTTTTTTATTTAGTATAGCACATATTATTTTATTAAGTCCCATTTATATGTGTTCATCTTGATTCTCTTTGAATTTCAAGATATGTTGTCATTGTCTCTAAGCACCCCAACTGCTGTGGGAGTATAGTGTGGGTGTTACTTCTCTCTGAACAGATGTACACTTTTGCATCTTGGTTACCTTTGCAGTCTACTTACCAAATCTTCTTCTTGTATGATACATGCTCAGTTCTGTCCCCTAGCTCCTACCTGTCACAGCTTCCTCAAGACACATTTCTTGAACCAATCACCGTGATCACTAACTGGGGGTGGGGGGGAACCTAGCAAATTAGCATTTAGGCTAAAAATCTGTAGAACAACTGAAGTTGTAGTGAATGCGATAAAAATGGGTTTCCATGCCAAAGTGACTAATATAGGTCCTTCTGGATAAGAAATAAGTAAGATATATTTACTTTAAATATTTTTTCAGCACACTTGGCCAACAAGTGAAATATAATCAGATTTAACAAAAGAGCAGGAGGTATTCTGGTGATGCTGTTTTGCCCTGCAACTAGGCTGCCAGAAGGTGAGGAAAGGCAAAGGATAGAATAAGAAACCCTGCTGATAACCTTAACAGGAGCTACTGTGTTTCTCCATTTCCCCTAATCTCAAACCCTCAAGCATATGTCATCCATACTCCTGAACAAACAAGACCCTGAAATCCTTTCCAGAGTTTCTGTTTCAGCAGGGGAGCATTTGGTCAGCTATGCCCACCACTGGCTCTGTCTTAGTAATTACATTCTCTTTGGGCAAGAGACTGTTCTGCTTATGTCAAACTCATAAATCATAGGATGAATCTTAATGCAAAAATAACAGTGTTGGTGAACAGAGAATGCTCTGAGGTCCAGTAGTGCCTTGCTGATCAAAGGTGATGAGGTATCTGAAAACAAACAAATACTCGCTCTAAAAGGAAACTGTTTCTTTAGAATGATGTTATGACTTAAAAGAGTTGAAAACTCACTCTAAAAGGATTAATATTTCAAAAAATCTCCTTCTGTCCAGTCTGGTCCTCTCCTTTCACCCTTGAAAAGAAGGAGAACAAATAAGCAAAAAAAATAGTTGAGATCACAATTATAAAACTTGACAAGAGAAATTTCTCTGCATCTTGTCTTGAGATGACATTTTATTTCAAGATGTCTTTCTTGATTTGCTGCACTTGTAATAGACCTGTTCTGTTATGTCAGCAATGTCCTGTATATCTGTAAAGAAACTGACCATTCAAAATTATTAAATTAGTGAAGTTAGGAAAAAACTTTTTCTTATTAGTTTAAGAGGGAGTGACCAAAATATAGTGTTTGATAAAAAGCAAATAAATTAGATAATCCTGTTCTTTTTTTTTTTTTTCCTCAGGAAGACATCTGGTGCAATTAAAATGTAAAAAGCATGAAATAGATAAAAAGGATATTATTATTTAAAAGCATTAAACTGCGACACTGCTGAAATAGGCATACTTTCAGGGTTGAGCCTAAAAATGTCTCAGAAGTTCTATGGGATTCATTATTTATGTGGATACATAGGTTTTAAAAATTTTTCTTTCCATTTTGTATTAAATTTACAGACATTAGAGATCAAGCATGCTGTCTACACTTGACTCATGAGGCTTAGTTTCTAGGAGATCTCAGAGCAGTCACAAATTTTAAATGATTGCCTAGTAGTTTTGGAACAGGCTACATACATAGTGTTCATATAATGCCCTGATCATGCACGGCACAGCAATTAAGTGCAGAGATCAAGTATTTAAATAAGGTTAATGCTGATGCTTTGTTGATCATTGTCCTGCATTCATTTCAGCTTTAAGGATCAATTAAATCTCTAAATGACACAAACCCCATGAACTGCAGAGATTATTTTAACATTTTATACTTCACATGTATTACAAACACCTTTCCTTTCTGCATACAAGTTTCTTGAAAGGAAGATGAGTGCTATCAAAGATAAGCGCATTCAGGTTAATAAAACAATTATAAAGGAGAAGGAATAATGTCTCTTATTAAATATAGTCTTAGGGCAGACAGCTACAGTGTATATTTCCCACTCAAGTACACAAAGAGATCAACCTCTGAACCTGTTGTCCCAGCTCTACTAGCACAGAATATTCTTTACTCCAAGATTGTTCTAAGTGCAGGATCCCATATGATATTTGCAGGTACTCACCCTGTCTTTGAGTGTGACCCCTTTTAATGGTCTTAGAATCTGTGGCTTATTTTCCTATCAACATTACAAAGGCACAGAATTTTCATATGAGAAGTGAGGTTTGTTCAGTCTGGAGAAGAGAAGGTTCATGACGGATCTTATTGATGTGTATAAATATCTGAAGATTGTGAGGTTAAGGAAGACAAGGCCAGGCCTCTCAGTGGTACCCAGAGAAAGGATGAGAGGCAAATGGGCACAAACTGAAATATAGGAAATTTTATTGAGACATAAGATTTTTTTTTTTTTTGCTCTGTGATCAAACAAGGGAATAGATTGCCCAGACAAATTATAGTCTCCATCCTTGGAGACAACAAAAACTGTACTGTATGTGGCCCTGAGCAGTGAGTTGGATTACACAATCTCCAGAGGTTGCTTCTGATCTCAAATAAACTGTGATTCTGTGCAATAATCCTGTGTAACGCATACTCACATTCCTACCTTATAGTAAAATTCGTGTTACACTCTCCCTTCTGTTGAATATTCTTGAGCTTGTCTTCAACGACTAGAACACAGAAACCCCCAGAGCATTCCTCGCAGAGACACAGAGCATACCATGATTTGTAGGACTGGTAAGGAATATGACATCCATAAATAGAGCATAGAAGCCATTATGCCATTCAGAAAAAAAAAAAAATATAATTAGGGTTTAGAATTGTCTATTGCAATATAGACATCTTTTTTAAACAATTAACTAAATTCTTTCAAGCTTAGAATAATTTTGTTCTGATTCATTTGGAGTTGAAATGCAAGGTTGCTCAGAGCCTCATCCAGCTTGGCCTTGAATGTTTCCAGGGATGGGGCATCCACCACCTCTCTGGGCAACCTGCTCCAGTGCTCTACAACTCGGATTGTGGAATTTTTTTTCCTAATATCCAGTCTAAATCTACCTCCCTCTATTTTAAAACCATTACCCCTCGTCCTATCACAACAGGCCCTACTGAACAGCCTCTCCCCATCTTTCCTGTAGGCCCCCTTGAGGTACTGGAAGACTGCTATCAGGTCTCCCCAGAGCCTCCTCTTCTCCAGGCTGAACAGCCCCAACTCTCTCAGCCTGTCCTCACAGGAGAGGTGCTCCAGCCCTCTGATCATCTTCGTGGCCTTCCTCTGGACCTTCTCCAACTGGTCCACATCTTTCTTTTGTTGGGGGCTCCAGAACTTTATTATGTTTTGCTTGTAATTTTTTTGTTGAGATTTACTTGGGTTTTTTTTTATATATATGTGATGGTTTAGCCTGAATCACCACACAGTTTCACACTCACCCTCCCCCTCCCAGGCGGGATGGGGGAGAGAATTGGGAAGGAAGGAGAACTCGTGGGTTGAGATGACGACAATTTACTAAAATAACGAAGGAAAACTACAATAATAACAGAATATAGGGATATTAAAATATACAAGGTAAACAATGTATGTTTTCTCACCACCCGATGT